>CAUYPK010034241.1:0-10969 GCA_963574355.1 Loris lydekkerianus
GGTACATGTGAAACTTAGTAAATGTAGAATATAAATGTCTTAACA
This sequence comes from Loris lydekkerianus, assembly GCA_963574355.1. Taxonomy (NCBI): domain Eukaryota; kingdom Metazoa; phylum Chordata; class Mammalia; order Primates; family Lorisidae; genus Loris; species Loris lydekkerianus. Next base: position 46 of record CAUYPK010034241.1, read on the forward strand.
CAATAACTAAGAAAATGCCAGAAAGGCTATGTTAACCAGTGTGATGAAAATGTGTCAAACGGTCTATAAAACCATGTTACCTCTTTCATGTTTACATGGATGGAGCTGGAACATATTCTTCTTAGTAAAGTATCTCAACAATGGAAGAAAAAGTATCCAATGTACTCAGCCCTAATATGAAACTAATTTATGGCTTTCACATGAAAGCTATAACCCAGTTATAACCTAAGAATACGGGGAAGGGGATAAAGGTGGGGAGGGAGAGGGGCAGAGGGAGGGTGATTGGTGGGATTACACCTGCGGTGCACCTTACAAGGGTACATGTGAAACTTAGTAAATGTAGAATGTAAATGTCTTAACACAATAACTGAGAAAATGCCAGGAAGGCTATGTTAACCAGTGTGATAAAAAATGTGTTCAAACGATCTATAAAACCAGTGTATGGTGCCCCATGATTGCATTAATGTACACAGCTATGATTTAATAGTAAAAAAAAAAAAAAAAACGGTGTATGGTGCCCCATGATTGCATTAGTGTACACAGCCATGATTTAATTAAAAAAAAAGGAAAGAAAGAAAGAAAATACCATTAACAGTATTCCTGGCAAAGAAAAAAAATAATGAAAGGAATTCAGTTAACTTTCTATCCATTTCGATGGAAGGGGGTCAGTGGTGCAGATAATGCAAATGTCACTTGCACTTAGTTTTGCTCTGTCTGCCCCATGCTCGAGGCAAGGCTATAGCATAGGTGCCTCAGAGGCATGAAGTTTTCTAAGCTGAACCATGTGTGACATCTGTGACTGAGGTCACCAGTTTTCTTCTAAAGGTGGCACTGTGTCTCAGTTCTCTATGTACATACAGTTTAGTCCAGCACACATTCAGTAAGAAGCTTCCATGCGAGAGTGTTGCATTAGGTACTGAGGATTCCAGGGTGATTAGTGGACTGTGGGTGTAGGATGTGTGTGAGTGTGACTAGTGGAGACAGAGACACCCACACACCATCACAGTACCAGTGTAGTTCCCTTCTAGGGTGAAGTGATAGAGTTGGTTGCTGTCAAGTCCCCTTGTGCTCCACTGAGCATTTCCTCAGGACATGGGAGGGCTTCTTGGCACTTTTTTCCTCCAGTTTTTGAGTTTCTGAATTTTTTCCTCCTACTTTCCTGGGTAATTTCTTTTGGTACCCATCCATTAAATGTAGAGTTCTGTTGTCCTGGGTTTTCCCTCTCTCTCTCCATCTCTAAAAGTCTGGATGGTCTCCTTAATTAATCTCAGCCATGCTCACGGCCTTTCTTGATGGTAACTCACACACATGTGTCTTTAGCCCAAATCTCTCCTCTAGCAGAGGCCCATACATTTAGCAGCATATTAGACAAAACATCTTGGAAGTTGCTGTGGTATGTCTTACTCTGCATCTCCAAAACACAGCTCACAATCCTCATCCCTGGTATTGGCCTCCTGCCAAGACTTCTTTTCAAATTGAATGGTACCATCTTTCATCCACCTGGAAATCTGATGTCAGTCAGACACTTCCCGCTCCCCAGCCTCCATATCTACTCCCTCATTGGGTTCTGTTGGCTTTACCTCATAAATGTTTTTCAAATCCATCTGGTTACCTCTACCATTGCTGCCACTATCAGTGTCCACATTAACTTACCCTCTTGACTAGACCTACAAATTTACCCATATCCACTTTGGGTCCTGTCCCATCTTTTCTTCAATGTCTAGCCAAAGTGATGATCTCAAAACACAAGCCTAAGAAAAATGGCCTCATCAGTTAGAGATGCATATTGAACATCTCTAGATGACAAATGGTTTGATGTTTTGGATTTGCTTAAAAGTATTCCAGAAAAAATAATGGGCAGAAGAAAGATCAAACAAGGCAAGTAAAGGTTGTTTACCTGTGGAGCTGGGTGATTAGTACAAGGAGATTCATTTCACTATTCTCTCTACTTTGGTATATGTTTAAAATTTTCCATAATAAGAAGACAACACATGCACACACACGAATGTAGAAATGCTGCCTCCTTGCTTAAAACACTCGCTAGCTTCCTGTTGCTTTCAGTATAAAGAAGTGTTTTAATTTCTTACTCAAGTGTCTGTGCAGTCTGGTCTCTACTGATCTTTCTAGAACCTTCTTGCACCATCTCAGCCCTTCAGGTCTATCTCCTAGATGCTACTCCCTTGGGCATACTATATCCTCCTGGCTGCAAGCCCAGCACCCTCTCACTTTCTCTGACTAGGTCAGATGCCTCTAACATAGAATATCAGAATGCTGAATACTTCCTTTTATAGTCCATGTCACCCACCGCAGTTTTTGTGTGATTATGCAAGTCATTCAATCAATGTCTGTTTATTCCACTAGACCACTTATCCCCAAGTGTGGTACCTAGCACATGTCATATGACTAATAATTATTTGTTAAATAAATGAGTGAATGAGAAAGGATGGAAAATATTTGGAAGCAGCATTCGCTTTGCAACTTGATTATAGAAGCTCCAGGATCTGCTGAAGATAAGACAAGCATGCTGGGAGACTCTAGTTTGTTTATCTGCAGTGCCTATGAGGCAGTGATGTGCCATCTCTTGCCTCTGCCTCATTCCTTGAGACAGTAAATAGCAGACCAGACTCAGACCCATAATCACAATAGTCACCTTCCCAGACTAAGAAGTCAGCATCTCTTAGACTATTATAGCTAAGTCTCCTTTTTGCCAGTTAGTACTGCAACTCAGTGCTTACAGGCAGGAGCCTTTTCCCATCATTTAATGCTGCAGGCTTGGAATTTATCCTTGGTCTTCTTCGGGGCCCATAATACTGAGTTCTGACCAATTATTCTGCTTAATTCTTCTCTAGGCCTGGCCCAGGCTTCCTCCCGGTGGACCTTGCCTCACATATTACAGCCCTCCTATCTAGGTGCCTCTCCTACTACCCTGTTGGGTTGCAAAGACCTAACTGAGTGGACAGATGGCCTGGCTGAGCACCTGACAGCCAGTCTGCTGAGTATTGCCTGACACCTGGATTCATCACTACTGTCTCCTGTCAATCTTCCTGGGTCTTAAGAAATAGTTATAGAGTTATGTCTGAGGCTGTGTTGTCTCTCATAACCCTCTACCTTTGGCAGCACTCTCAGAGCCTCAAGGCTGCCAACACTTTGCCTAGAGAACTCTGCTGCTAGAGTCAGCATCATAGTCAGGTAAGTCCTTAAGACTATGGTTCTCCAAGGTGAGAAGGCCTTGAATCAGCTCAATGTCACCTTCTCCCCACTGAGTAAATCATAAATAAGTTAAAATGCCAGAAGGATGGGATGAAGGAACCTAAGATTAGCGTCCAGGACACAGAGGAAGGAAGGAAGGAAGGAAGGAAGGAAGGAAGGAAGGAAAGAAGGAAGGGGATTTTTGCTAGCTTCATGTTTACCAAACATTTACACCAATAACAATATTAGGTAGACATTTATATTTGGATAATACTTAGGCTAAACAGATGTCAGTAGCTTTCTTTATAGTGGAACATCTTAGACTCTCCAAGACAGATATATAGCATAGGGTTTGGCTTAATTAAGTCCCATTAATTTATTTTTGTTGTTGTTGGGACTGCCACTGAAGTCATCTTCATACTAGAATCTAAGGAGAACTCAAATTAAACAACAAAAAAGAGAAAACAACCCCATCTATCAATGGGCAACAGACATGAACAGAACATTTTCTGGAGAAGACAGACAAACAGCTAACAAACATATGAAAAAATGCTTATCATCCCTGATCATCAGAGAAATGCAAATCAAAACCATTCTGAGATATCATGTAAGCCCAGTGAGAATAGCCCACATCACAAAGCTGTAGATGTTGTCATGGATGTGGAGAGAAGGGAACATTTTTACACAGCTGATTGGACTGCAAACTAATACAATTTTCTTGGAAGGAAGTATGGAGAATCCTCAAAGAACTCAAATTAGACATCCTATTTGATCCTATAATCCTAACTGGGAATCTACCCAGATGAAAAAATATCCTTTTATCATAAGGGCATTTGCACTAGACTATTTATCACAGCTCAATTTATGATTGCCAAAACATAGAAACAAGCTGAAAACCCACCGACCCAGGAATGGATTAACAAGCTGTGGTATATATATACTAGGGAATACTATTCAGCCATTAAAAAAGATGAAGATTTTACATCTTTTGTATTAACCTGGATAGAGTGGAAACACATTTTTCTTAGTAAAGTATCACAAGAATGGAAAAGGAAGAATTCAATGTACTCAAAACTAATATAAAGCCAGTAGACAATCTAATACACACCCACACAGGGAAAAACTCAATTCAATTCAAGATGGTGGAAGAAGAAGGAGGTAGGTAATGAGAGGAGGAATGGGTACACTCCCACTTAATGGGCATAATGTAAGAGTATATGGTGCACCTCCTGCACACAGGGCACAACTACCACAGGGACTCTACCTAACAAATGCAAACATTGTAAACTTATTCTTTGTACCTTCCAATCAACTTGAAATAAAAAAAAAAAAAAGGATAAGAATTTGCTACATTTAATAAACACTTACAGGAATTAGTTTGGGAAATACAAGAAAGATCATTTCTGACTAAAAGTCTAGTCTTACCAGTCAAAATTTTAGCTTTCTTATCCATATTTTTAAGTGTGATATCTAAGTGTAATCTAGTCGGTGTTTGAAGAAGAAATGATAGTGCTCTGTTGAAAGTTTATGCCATTGAAAGGAGGCTGTAAATTATTATATTAATAGTTTAGGCCAGGACTTGTGGGCAGACCACATAGCTCTCAGAAAGAGAACATCTTTCCCTTTGGGGCTGATTCCCTCATCACCAAAATGCAGCATGGAATGTCATTAGCCTGAGAAGACTAAGGCACTCATTTCATGTGGGAGAAACGTGGAGTCTGACTGGCCCATATCAGTATCCAGTTTGGAGGGTGACAAGTCCTGACCTGTGAATGTTGGGCTCATGTGTTCAGGCAACAAGAACCCCAAGGTTCAACTGTGGAGCAATTAGTTTTGCCTTGTATTATCCTCTTATGCCAGATCATGAGCTTGACGTTCTAAGCCAAATTGATAGTTTAATAAAAAAAAATCTGTTATTTCAGTAAATCTGAGGGTCTATCCTGGTCAATTTGGTCTCAAAAGGCCAGTTTTATAAACACTGCTACAACTTTGCAAGGGCTTCTCCTTGGTTAAGACCCATAAGCAAGCAGCATTTCACCTGCTGCCCAGAGCTCATGACCTTGGGCCTGACCCTTTTCAGCTTCTCTAAGATCCTTCCTAACTGCCAGAATTCGTTAGCCTTTTATCCTTCATATATACCCTCTGCTTCTGTTGTCCAATTTAGCAAATGACACCTCCCAACTCTTCACCCTATCCCAGAAGCTTGCTGATCTCGGATTTCCTCTTGGGTGGCGAGTGTGCTGCTGAACAGTTTTTTTTTCTTTTCTTTTTTTTTTTTTTTTTTGAGACAGAGTCTCATTCTATCACCTTCTGTAGAGAACTGTGGCATCACAGATCACAGTAACCTCCAACCCTTTGGCTTAAGTGATTCTCTTGCCTCAGCCTCCTAAGTAGCTGGGACTATGGAACCTGCCACAAGCCCGACTATTTTTTGATTGCAGTTGTCATTGTTGTTTGGCAAGCCCAGCTGGATTCGAACCTGCCAGCTCTGGTATATGTGACCGGCACCCTTAGCCGCTGAGCTACAGGCACCAAGCCCTGAACAGTTCTTGTTCTTAAAAATTCCCTCATCTGAAGGAGGAGGGCAGGGTCTTTGTGTGTGACACATCTCTTGGGGACAAGACACAATTGTAAAAGGGACTTTAGCTAATAAATGTAATCAGTGTAACCTGGTTTCTTGTACCCTTGTATCCTCAATGAATCCCCAACTATAAAAAACAAACAAACAAAAACTCCCTCATCAGGAAACTCATACCCTGCTCCCTGCTATAGACTGCAGGCTTTCTTCCCCCACCATGGGTTTTTCCCAAGCCTTTCCCACACTCTTAAAGTCCTCAAATTTGCTGCAGATTCCATTTGGCATAACTCTACAAAGCCGCATCTGACAATTTTCTTTATTCATAAATAAAATAAAAAGATGAGAAATAGAAGTACATATTAATGGACCATGACAAACACAGGCTACTTCTTAACAACCTTTGTATTTGTCTTTATTTTTAGAATGTCCTCCTGCTGCTTTTACTATCACTCTTTATTTGTCTTGACAAGGTTCATAGAACAGGAGAGAAGAGGAGGCAGAAGGGAAAGTAGAGAAACAGTTTATTTTTTGAAAAGAATAATAAAAAGAAGAAAAAGCATAAGTTGCTACCACCAACCACCCCAGGTAATAGGAACCTAGTGATGCTTTGGTCTCCCTGCTGTGGGTCACATATCACTTACTGTGACCTTGATTTTTCATTCATCTATCTACGAGTCTGCTGAGTACTATTCTCCTTTCATCCCCAGTGAGTTCTTGAATTGACAAATCTTGGCACAGTTGGGACAATAGGAAAAGGATGCAATGTTGTTCAATGTTGAGGTGTTACAAAGGAAGTTTTTGTTTTCTCTTCCTCTCAATAATGAAAATAATTGAGATATTTGTATGCCATGTCTTTGGATATCTTTGGGAAGATAAAAGGAGGGTCAGAAATGGGACTACCCTTCTAGAAATACGGACATTACTGCTTCTCTGGAAGATTTTTCCTAAGTACTCATCACTAGCACTCTTGGCTCTTGGCTTGTCAACAGGAAACCAACAGCTATTAATATTTTGTCACATTCTCTATAAATATAGAACTATGCTAAAAGCTATTGTGAATCAGCAGTCTTAGTAGAGTGTATCATCTTGTTATGGATATAAGTTATATATACAAAAGAAAATATTAGAGATTAATGTTAGATGGCAGTAGGTACAAAACTTTTTCATCTTGTGTAGAATAGCATTAGAACACAAGGTTAGAGAGTTGTATAAATTTCCTCCTGTCACACTCCCTAAAGGCAATTGCACACACACACACACACACACACACGTTACCCAAGGATGCAAATACCAAGTGACAACTTTGTTCCAGACAACTCCTCTCTGATGCCTTTAGACTCCCAGCCCTTAGAACTTACCACTCAGACTTCTGTACCAGCTCTAACCAGTGCAGGTGGTTTGGTTATGAGATCCATGGCCCTTAATTATACATATTTACCTGCAGATCTGTTTTTCTTTAGTATATTGCTAGGCTCTTGAGGGAAGAGACTTTTCTCACCCACTATAAATCCTGGAGCTGATCTAGATACATTAGGCAACCAACATAACCTCTCTGTAGCCCAGATTCTGCATGTATTACTTAAGAGTTAACACTGTCCTCACCACATTAAGTGGTTGCTGAGGCTTCAATGAGACAAGGAAGGTAATACATGGAGCTAGAGCCTCACATACAGTAAGTGCTCAGGAAGGAATAAATGAAACACCAAAGAGAACATCCGTATGCTCAATGCAGGTGCAACCTGGGCTCATTCACAAAAGCTCTAATAAATGTCCAATGAATGACTGAAGCAAGAGCTTTATTCATGGGAGGTTTCCTGTAGATGAATAGTTTCTAAATGAATTATTCTCAAGCTGGAGATACTGATATCTAATTTTTTTTCAATTAAACATAATTCTTCATATCTTTTTTTGATTCCTTATAAGAAAGAAATGCAAACTTTGTTAAAAGGGGAACATAAACCCACTGACCAACAGTTCATCAGGAATTGCTGAAGTAGGCAAAGAAAGCTCTAATGTTGGCTGACCTGAAATTTTGGGCAGTGCGCCACTGGGCAGAGGGTTGAAGGTTGTCTTGCCTTTGTCTGAGTCAATCCCAGCAGCATAGGACCTTGTTCTAGCCCCCTGGCTATGCATCATAGTCACAAAAGGTCATTGGACCTTACTTTTTTCTAGATTTCTGACAACATATGTGCCCCACATAAAATTAGGTAAATTGGGATCAAGGTCACCACAGTATACCGATAATAAATGAATGGAAAACTGCCCTTCTGGCCCATGCCCGATCAATTCTGAATGAATAGGAAATTAGAAGGCAAGTAAAGTGTGAAGGTGGACGAGGTCAGAGGGGAAATGGGAAAGTAGGTGGAATGTGTTTGTCACTACCTTTCTGTGTTCCTTTGGCACTCTGTCCTTTCTGCTGGCTCCCAGAATCTGCCTTATACTATGTATGTCCTTGGCCTGGCTCTGCTATTTCCAATTTGCTTAGCTGGGGTCAGGGGACCGTGGTATCTAGAGGCATAGCCCTAGGAATTCATGACTCCACCCCATCCAGGGCAGGCAGGTGCCCTGGCATTTTGCTTGGTCCTTGTCCTCTGGTTGTCCAGGTCCATACATTTTCTGTATGTCCTGGGAGGGCATTCTCTTCCAAGCTGTGTGGACAACTACTGCCTGCTTTCTGACTCTGTGTGATCCACAAAAACCAGACTACTGCCATGTTTTTCCCTTGTACACCAGCTCCCCATTGATATAATCACACACTTAGTGCAAGTCCAAGTTTATCATTCCTCTTGGACAGAGTAGTAATCTAGACTGCTAACTTCTTTTTATTTTCAGGGCAGAGATCCACAGTTGTGTGGTCTCTCTTATTTCATATTCTATAGATCTTAGAACTTACTTTTCCCATTATTTGCCACAAAATTTCCAATGTGCCTTTAGTTAACCATCTATTTTCTCTGGATTTTGTCTAATCTGCTTTCCAGTAAAAGGTGAATTAGAAAAGGATAGATAAACCAAATTGCGGTGAGAAAAAGAGAAAGAGAGAGAGAGAGATCTTCATCCAAAGTGATAGTGGAATTTGATGCATTGATGATTGATAATGGGGGAATTAGCAAGAGGCACTATAGATGCTCCTGGCCTCTTTCAAATGACCTCAGATAAGTGGCTACTTATCTACTCTGTTTTCAACCAAAACTGAGCTAATAAAGTTCTGTTTATTAAATTAACATTTATAAATGCTTTTCTCTGTGTTCCTCACATATCACAGGGTTTCTGCTAAATTTAAATGACATTGCCCCTTCACTGGAGAGTAATGAGATATGAAGCAATCCCAATATTTTAATCAGGTTTGAGGATGATGACTATTGCATAGCAGGGAATATCATTTTTCTGGAAATCTATTTTTTGTTTGTTTTCTCATTTGCATCTTTAGTTTAAAGACAATTTACTTTTTAAAAATGAGTGATAATTAACTTTAAAATACTGCAGTTGGTTGGCTTTCCTGCTATTTCAGAATGGCTAGCAAATACCTATGCCAAGTGAAGATCTACTGGAGGAGTTGCAAGAATTAAGGGGCAGCAGCTTGTGCTCCTTTGCAGAATGTCACAGTCTTTCTCCAAGTGGATAAATGGCTTGCTCAATTCAAATGAACTGCAAGGGCAGACTGATGGATGGTTCAGAAATGTATTATAAAAGTTAACTTACAAAGGAATGAAATTCATCTCTAGCAATATGGTACTAGATGGGCAAATAAACCTCTCTCGATATAGAACAGATAAAAATGCTGGATGAAATACTTCAATATGAAGTTGTAAAGCATGGTTGAATTCACAGTGAAGTAAGGGGAATAACTGAAGACTATCACTGACAAGGACATGTTATTCTACAAGGGAAAGTAATCACTACAGCTGTGATTGTCCTGAAGGCATGTACTTGGAGGAAGACATCACATCCTCAAAGGCACCTACCTACAGACCACACCAGCCCGGGCATGTTAAATAGAGCTTACAGTGTTGCATCCTAGGCCTGGGGTTTTCAGATACTGTGAGGATACACAGTATGCAGGTGAAAAACCTTGAGACCTTAATAGGCTGGGAGGTTGAACTAGAAACTCCTGCATAAAGCTGCAATCCTCCAAGGTCAACACATTTGGTAGGTGAACTGGAACATAATCTGCCTTATAGAGGAGAATTATCTGTCCCCACCTTGTTTCTGTGTGAAGTAAAAAGAAAGAGAAATCAACTTCCACTAATTCCTACCTCCTATGCCTGCCTTCAGAATTTAGGATATGCCACCTATATAATTAAAATAAAAAATAAGGCCCAAAACATACAAATTTATCAGATGTAATGGGTCCCCTGTCTTGACAGTGCCCACAAGAACTCGACAGAAAAAAGAACACAAATATGTTACTAAATAACACACTTGAAATCTAGGTCCCAACATTTCTATAAATAAAATTTCAAGAAACAGAACTCACAGTCAAAACTCACCAAACATATAAAAGAAAAAAGCTACCATGAGTAGGAGTCAATAGAAACAACAAACAATAGAGTCAGACCCACAAAGAATATGATACAGATAATCTGATACAGAATATAAAAACATATATGGCACACATGTTTCAAGAAAGATAAGAGAGGGATGAAAACTGTGTCAAGACATAAGGCCAAGAAGATTTGGGGGAAAATAAACAGAATACTTAGAAATTAAAATAATAGTAACTGAAATAAAAAAGTGTATGTACAGATTAAACAACAGATGGGAACAAATGAAGAAAGAGCTAATTTTCCAGAAAATAGATATGAAGAAATTAAACTGAATGCAGTTTAGATACAAAAGTATAGAAAATATGAAAGAGGTTAAGACACATAGAATAGGATGAAATGACCCTGCACCTATCTGATTGACATTTCAGAAAGAAAAAATAGAGAATGGTGGAGAGGCAATATTCAAAGTAATAATAGATTAAAATTTTCCACAGTTGGTAGTAAAACTGGACATCCCGAATCAAATGCCAAACTAGGGCAGTACAAATAAGGAAAAATACAAATTAATCTCATTCATGAACATATATGATTCATATATATATATATATATATATATATATATATATATATATATATATCAAACACCTCACAAAAGAGCGACAAAAAAAATCTC
>CAUYPK010034242.1:0-11637 GCA_963574355.1 Loris lydekkerianus
CTATGAAACTAATTTAGGGTTTCCACATGAATGCTGTAACCCATCTGCAACCTAGGAATAGGGGGAAGGGGGAAAGGGAGGGGAGGGAGGGGGGTGGAAGGAGGGGGATTGGTGAGAATACACTTGTGGTGCATCTTACAATAGTATATGTGAAACTTAGTAAATGTAGAATGTAAATGTCTCAACACAATTGTGAAATTGCCAGGAAGGCTATGTTAACCAGTGTGATATAAATGTGTCAACCGGTCTGTGAAACTAAGGTATGATGCCTTATGATCATACCATTGTACATAGCTATGATTTAATAAAAAAAAAAAAAAGAAAAAAAGAAAAAATAAATAAATAAAACTGAAAAAAAAAAAAAAGCATCTATCTTTGTGGCTCGATTACCTATGATTTTATTTGGAAGAACTTGAACCTAGACAATGATCATGACTTGGAGCTCATCAAGCTGAAAAAGGAATCATAAATGGGGCTCTGGAATTTGTTTTAAAAGGAAACATAAAACTGAAAATGTGAGGGCTAATATTGATTGATCATATAATCTATTTTTAAAAATGTCTTTGAAAATAGAATAAGTTTGTCAAAGAAAAGGTATCTATGTATGCATGTACTTGTATGCACATGTGTATACATTTCTAGTACTATTCATGGATTAAATAGTTATGGCAGAAACTGGTGGTGGTGGGGTTGGGGCTGCAAAATGGTTCTAGAAACTCTATCTTTTTAACTCCTCCCCTTATCTCTACTATAAGAAATTTGGCAAAATCCCAGCTTTCTGAAGACCACAGTTTAAAAACCACTTCAATATCAATTATTACAATGAGATATAGAAAGAAAGCAAGCAACTGAAGAAATAGAAGTACACAAAGATCCGAGGGGCATTCTCTGTAAATTTAGGTTACAAAATCAAAAGAAATGAAAAGAATGATGAAAAGAAAATCAAGGAGAAACCCAGGCAAGTGATATACTACTGTAATAATGGAATCTAAACCTAAAGGGCGGCTAGACCAAGGACACTATCATTGACTCATGTAGGACTGTGAATGGGTTAACGAGAGAGGATTCAGTGCTTCTAAAAGATGGGCACTTTGCTAGAAGGCTGCTGGTGCTCATTGTTCAGATAGGAATGAGATTACTTCCAGCTGTGGCCTATCTATGACAGGAGTCAGAATAAAGCTGAGCATTTGTGTGGTTGAAAAGGTATTGAAAAGTTGCAATAAGCAATGTAATCTTTTTGAAGAGATAGAAAGGGTACAAGAGAAGACCATGCAGAAATTTAAGAAAAGGATGAACAATGTTTCAGGCAAAGGAAGAGGGTGCCAAACCAAAGAAGGGAAGAAAAGAAAACTTAAAGAGTGTATCTGCTGTGTTGCAGAGCAAAGGGTGAAGAGTAGAGCATTTATTCATTTGGCTATCAATTATTGAATACTCAGTGTGTGCTGGCTGGACTCTGTGCTACCTTCTGGGGTCATGAAAAAAACACCCTTGCCATTGGTTTAGGGTGACAGCAGATATTACACAAGATATGTAATTTTAAATACATATTAAAGTAAAAAATTATAAAAAAGAAAAAGAACACAAAAAATAGAAAAATATAATTTGGGGGCAAAGAATTGAATGAGAGATGTCATTTTGAAACAGTGATGTTTGAATCAAAACCTGAGATGATCATATGGTTCCATGTGAGTGAAAAATCCAAATCAGAAGAAAAAAGAACAAAGAAAATGGAAAGAAGGAAGCAAAGGAGGGAGGGAGAGGAGGGAAAACTTTTTTTTTGCCCCCAGAAGTTTTGCTGAAAGGTTAACTTACAATAGGCAGATTATTAAGAGAAAGGGCTTATAAATTTATTTACTGTGTTTATGGGGATAATCATAGAGTAATTACCCAACATTCCAATGGATTCCAAATGTTTGTATATCCTCATTTTAGAGGGGAGGGTAGATGAGGAATGTAGGTAATTCTATTTAGAGGCAATCAATGGTTATGAGGGGCATGAATAGATACTGGGGAGACCAAATGGATAGGGGGAAACAGAGCGACTGGTGAATGAAACTAAACTAATATAGTTTCTCTTTGGAAAATTAAACTTAATTTAGTTTATCTTTGGAAATTAAATTACCCTGACAGACAGGTATAATTTTTCAAATGGATTGGGCCAGGTGTGGCTACATTTCTTGATAACCCCCCCCCCCCCGCCCGCCCCAAATGGATATTGAAATAGCAGGGAGAAGAAGCAAAGACAGCTGGTTTCTTAGGTGGATCTGGACCTCAGGCACACAAAGAAACTTCAAAGACTTTGGGAGAGTGAATGAGGGGGCACTGATGGTCAGAAACACCTTGAAGCTTTTTTAGTCAATCTGATATGTCAAAATGACATACTTTGGGGTAAAAATATTTCAAATTTCCTTCTGGAAGGGAGAGCGGGAGGGAGGGAGAAAGGAAGGAAGGGCAAGCAAGCCATCACAAATGACTGAAAGTGGAAGCAAGTCCTGATGGGAGAGTAATATTGCTGGACAGTGAATGGGAATGTTAAGTAGGTAGTTAGAACAGCTCTCTTGGGAACAAGGACAAGGCCCCTTCTTGGTGCCACCCACCTTAATTCTGTCCAAAGTGAGAGGAGAGATCACCCTACAAATCTACCAATCAGAACTTAGCATGCCAACTGCAGAAGGATGGAGAAGACTCTCTAGCCCAGCAACAGATGCAATGGAGTCTTCAAGGTGACCTAGAGCAGCCTTAGGACGGATTAGCATTGTAGCCCACACCCTCCCACAGTGGAGGCCTGCTCACAGTCTATGGCAAACATATCTCACCAAGTAAACCTATATCTTACTCTGTAAACTTATCTTTCTCTTCCTCAACAAACTTTGTTTCATGCTTGCTTTACTTTGTGGTGTCTGGTCATTTTTTGACCAAGAGCATTCCAAGAATTGAGGATCCAGGAAGCTGCCTGAAACCCCAACATTTTAGGATATAGGCAACTTCCTTGAAACCTGACAGGGTCAACCAGAGACGAGGCCAATTCATACAGGGCCTTGTAGAAAATACTAAGTTCATTAATTTTTACTCAGAGGCAATTAGGAAGCTTTTGGGGGAGTCTGAGCAGAAGAGAGGGCTTATTTGATTTGTGTTTTTTGGGGGGGGGGGCGGGGCTGGGCTTGAACCCGCCACCTCTGGCGTATGGGGCCAGCGCCCTACTCCTTTGACCCACAGGTGCAGCCCCTGATTTTTATTGTTAGATGATGGACCTATCTAATCTGGTGAAAGAAGACAGCAGGAGGCAGGGATAGGGGGAGGGAGGTCAGTTGACTCATACTGGATATTTTTTTCTGCATTTTTTTGGTAAGATAAAAAAGTAAAAGCATATTTGTTTTGTATAATGATGAGAATAAAAATAATAAAACCCATCATCAAGGCATGAAGTATTAGGCTGATAAATGTGTCTCGTTTCATAGACAATGAGGAGACATTGGAGACACTCAGGGAGATTCATACAAAGTTAGTCAACTGAAGGAGGAAAAAACAACCCAAAATAAGCATCATTAAAAAAATGCAGGCAAGAGGAAGTCACGGTCTGAATTAGGGTCAAAGTAGGAGAAATGCAGAGACGGAAGGTGACTGAAATATCGTTAACACAAATAGAAGTGAGCTCACATAATAACAAATTATGCTGGTCGGGAATGCAGGGGAGTGAGGAGTCCAAGTGAAATGTGAATTTTTATCTATGAGTGTTGAAAAAGGAAAGACGCAGTTGCTGAAATGGGGAAATCGGGAAGGGTTGGGGAGTAAAGCAGGTTAACCAGTTGAGGTAGCTGATGTCACCATCCCCGTGTAATATCTAATGGGAGCATTCCAGCAGTCAGTGGAAAATAACTGCTGTGTTAAAGAGAAATCACTTATGAAGACTCTGAGGCTACTCGGACTTTTTATAAATCATAAAAAGTTAACAAACTAAATTAAAATAAAAATATAGTCAGGCGGTGCCTATGGCTCAAAGGATTAGGGCACTGGTCCCATATGCTGGAAGTGGTGGGTTCAAGCCCAGCCCCCCAAAACTGCAAAAACAAAATCAACAACAACAACAAAAAAAAAAATAAATAAAAATATAACAAAAGCTTTGGGGCTCATTTCCTCTTAATGTAATTTTGAAGACAATGAAAGATGAGTGAGCACATGCCTTTACACAGAAAATCCTTTAGGACTTTCTTAAAGTTCTCCTTTAAAAAATAAGAACTTTCTTAAGCTTAAAAGGCAGAAATATGTACTAATTAGAAACATGGGAGAATTTATATTTTGACATTTCTACTCCAATTGATACAGTTTGTTTCATGGGCTATTAGATACGGAGAAGTCATTGTCAAAAAAGGAAAGAGTATCAAAAATACATGAAACCTTGAGAAATCAGAAATAATAGGTGCTAATAATCACAGCTCTAGTGTTTCACTCCGTATATCCTAGGCGCCCACCTGGTCTGTGATGCTTTTAATACTATCTTGTCCACAACTTGGTGTTCATTCTTAGTTTTCTGATATCTGGTTTTCCAAAATATCTCACAAGCTTACCCCAGCTTCACACTTAGATTTTTAGTCCTATCCTCAACACTGAGCATTTTTGTCTCTCTACCCCAACTGATTGTTTATTTATTCTTTCCCAGCCTACTACTGGAAGCTTCCTTTGCTCACTTGAATAGCAATTTAGAACATATTTCAACAACTTAAGAAAAGCTTCTATTGCAGCTGATGGCAAACCATAATTAATTTTTCAAATGTTTATGGCATAAGAAAATGAGGTTGATATAATGAATTTTTCACAAATAAAATTTGTTCAGTCGATAGCTGCCATTTATTCTGAGAACATATTCTTCCTACTTTTTGTATTAAAATGTTTTATAAAAATTATGAATTTAATGATTTCTTATTTTTAATTCCTAGCAAAATTAAAAGTGGAAACTTATGTAACTGTCTTTGAGTATATATATTCACAGGTTTTTATATTATTTGTTTGAGAAATCCCAAGACCGGGTAACTACTGTCATAAATAAAATTACTTGTGTAACAACACATCTTAACTTGTGTAAGTCTGGTAGAGGAGTCTTTGAGTAACTAAAAGAATTCATCAACATAGTATTGGTGCATATAGAAGTGGGACAATCAAGTTTGTAGACTCATCCTAGAAAAAGTGCTACCTACCTCATTCCTGAATATCACTACAGTCACCTGTGAAGTACTCCCCTTGGGAAGCCATGCACGGACAATAGTGCCTAGTCCACCCTTCAAAGCAGTTTTGGAACTTTTTGCTCTGGAATGGCCATCTGAGCTGTTGTATGAGGCCTGACAATTAAGTTCACAAACTCGTCCTAGAAAAGAGCTGCATACCTCATTGCTGAATATCATTACAGTCACCAGATGGCCTAGGGCAGTGCTTCACATATGTTGGTGAATTTTTAGTTAGCAGCTACTGTTTTTTTTTACTTCAGTGGCTAAATGAAACACAAAGGCAGCTAAATGTCTTAAATAATTAAGGAGTAAGAATTACAAAACTTCGTAAAAGAACCAGTATCACACCAGGTATTCTAACATGTATGAGTTGCATTTCAGCCTGACCTGCTAGTCCTTAACC
The DNA here is from genome assembly GCA_963574355.1 of Loris lydekkerianus. Lineage (NCBI taxonomy): Eukaryota > Metazoa > Chordata > Mammalia > Primates > Lorisidae > Loris > Loris lydekkerianus. The sequence continues at coordinate 5,623 of CAUYPK010034242.1, forward strand.
CTGGGCAAAAATAGATTCATATGTGTCTAGGCAGTTCATTATACTAATGTGCCTGTTCAGAGGTGTGTGTGCCTTTATTTTATTTGGTCTAAACTTGAATATTTCCTGTGACTAGAGAGTTTGGCTGCCCTGTCTCTTTTGTATAATTCTCTTCATTTTTTTTTCCTCTCTTACTTACCTTTCTTTCTTGGCAGGAGATTTTAGGGAGCTGAATCTCCTTTGCCTAAGTGTGACTGACCAGTTAACCTATCACCAGACCTGCTAAAGCTCACTTATTTTCTTCCACCACCTCTGAATCATTATTGTCAGCAGCATTTGGCATTCCTACTCTCTAACGGTAGTCTTGTACAAGGAGACAGCTTTACACTCACAGCATCAGCTTGACAGCTCAATAACATGGATCAACTTGTATTCTAGCTCAATCTTCCTTAGCTCTATAAATACAAATGAAAAAGGAATGCATCTATCTCTGCTTCACATATTCACTTCTGACCTTTCATGTTTTCACAAGAAGTCAACATTTGTGAAGGCAAGAGAACAAAAGGAAGAACTAGGGAGGAAAGAGAGAAGATAAAATAGAATAATTCACTTGGCTGGAGAAGTGTATTTACTCACAGCAATAGCTGACCTTTCCCCAAAGGACATCTTTGGACAGCTATAGTTCTTGTTAACCATGAATTATCATCTCTTGCCCAGCTTCTGGGTCTGCTCTCCTCACAAACACCCTGTCTGTGCAAGAAAGCAAGAGACTCAGAGATAACGCAGGAAAACAGGGTCATGCCAAATTCTCTAAGAATTGTTGAGTGTTAGCACTGAAAAAGCATGCACAGGCCACCTCCATGTTTGACAAATGTATTCATTTCAATAACAAACATTATCTGAGAGTTGTGTGTGTGCGTGACAGTGTGCTCCTTGCACACTGCCATAAAATGTACATGGGAATGTACAGATGGAAAAAGCAGTTTCTGTCCTCTTGCGGAACTTCTAGTCAGAAGTTCAATGACTTATCCAGGGAAATGCAGGTTAGGAGCTGTAGTATGTGAGCTACTCTGACCTCTGGTATTACAAACCCTACATCCTTCTTTCTAAAAGGCATACCCTTGACAACTTCAAGGCCATTAACACCTCTTACCATTCTCCTACTGAATTTTCTCCTACATCATCTTTAATTAGCTAATTATAGTAAAAGCAAAATTATCTCCATATATTTTAGCCTCAAAACACATCAAAGTGTCATAAGAGCAGAAGCCATGTTTATATCCATCCTTAGGCCCAAGCCTGGCTAGTGGACTGCCTTGAAAGTGGCACGTACACAATTATAGTAGCTCCCTGCTCATCCAAGTTTTCACTTTCTGAGGTTTCAGTCATCTGCAATCAACCTAGGTCTGAAAATATTAAGATATTTTGAGAAGTAGAAAAGGGGAGAAAGGTGATATTCACATAACTTTTATTATAGTATCTCTTTATTGCAGTATCTCTTATGATTTTCTACTTTAATATTAGTTACTATCATTAATCTTTTAATGTGCCTAATTTAGAAATGAAGCTTTATGGTAGATATGTATGTATATTAAAAAAACAATATGTAGCGTTCAGGACTATCTGTGGTTTCTGACATCTCCTGGGGTCTTGAAACATACACATATCCCTCCACGAATAAAAGGGGATTTCTTGTTAAATTTGTGTGTTTCTCCTGGGTGGAGACACAACCTATGATGATGGAATTGTGTTCATCACAGCAGTGGGCATTATTCTAAGGTTAGTATTATTCTAAGGTTCACATGAGTCATTGATCTGGAAGTCTATGGAAATAGTAGTGCTGTGTCATTATATAGCAATAAAGCCAGTGTTTTCAAACTTGCTTGGTTCTTGTCCACCTTGTAACTGTTAACCAACTGGGAACTTAATGATTTGCATAGTTTCTCAAGCCATATAAGAAAATAAACAATGCTTAAGAACCATTGTAATTTTTGGATCACAAATTATAACACTCTTCCTATACTGCTCACCATTTATGACACTGACAGATAAAAATGGAATTTTAGTTTCCTTATTATAAACATACATATAATTTTACATCTATACATTTCAGGACTGTTCAAATAGAGCAAAGACAATCATCACAAATAACCAGAAATTGACTAGGTTAGAACATGAACATGGATTGTCTTAATATAAGAAAATTTTATTTAACTTCAAGATACTGTTTTGCATCAGAAAGACCTTGGTAAAAGCATAATAAATCTTTCTGTTGTCTATAAACGAGACAGTTATAGCTTAGAGAATTTTTCAGGATCTTCACCACAAATCAAGCTAGTTCTCAGAAAGCACAAGTTGGTAAATTAAAAAATGGAAGAATAACATTCTAAAAAGAGAAAAATACTAAGTTTAAAAAAAATTTTAATAGAAAATAGAGCATATTGGAAACAAAAACTTCAGGATGTTATTTTAGGATTCAAAATTCTATTTATTTATAATGGTAGTTATATAGAAACTAACTGTAGTAGAATTTTGTGTATGATGCCACCTGTGATTTATTTGTCCTTTCCCCTTTTTTAAAGGGCATACTACTTTTTAAATTTTTTTTATTAAATCGTAACTGTGGATATTAATGCATTTATGGGGTACAACATGCTGATTTTATATACAATTTGGAATGCTTACCTCAAACTGGTTAATGAAGCCTTCACCTCAGTTACTTTATTGTTGTGTTAAGATGTTTATACTGTACTCTTAATAGATTTGACATGTACCCTTGCAATATGCACTATAGATGTGCTCCCACCAATTAACTTCCCTCCACCTGATGTCCCCCCTCCCCTCACCCTCCTTTATCCCCCTTCATTCTGGGCTATAGTTGTGTTTTATCATTCATATGAAAGTGTGGGTGATTATATACCCACAGTATATAATAGTACTGAATGTCCTTCCCCATGAAGCCTATGTAGTTCAGCAGTAAGGGATTTGGTACGTGGGTCCTTAGGAAAGTTTGAGAAACATAAAATCTGTATGTACAGGAACAAATGAAGCCTTTCCAACAACACCAATAAGCCAAGCAAGCTGAAACTTGCACAGGTGAATCAGAAAGGACGCTGTCCACTATGTTTCTTGGAAGTGAAATAATGGACCACAACACAGTCTGTCTTAAAAATTTCATAGTGACCTACTTATTTCCACATTCATCCAGTGAGATGGAAATTTAATTATATATGGAAAAAACTCTCTCTTCTCCTTGGGATACAGGGAGAGGGTAGGTTCTCCAAAGATCCTGTGTAGTCATGTTGAGATGAGTACAGGGGAAGGCTGAAGAGAATGATCCCAACTCCTGGGAGCAGAACTAAAAATGCAGAAAAAAAAAAATTCTGGCTAAGTTTATGCAGAAGCCCTCCTAAGTTCTACCAAAAGCCAGATCTAGCTCTTCAGTTTTTAAGAATGTGAGCTCATAAATCTTTTTTTTTTTTGTTTGTTTGTTTGTTTAAATCCAACTGAGATTTACTTCCTGATTTGTGCAAACTGCTAATGTTGGGTCATGAAAATCTAGCCCTCAGAATGTCTAGAACTCAGTTTTATTCTTGCACCTAGGAAGGACAAACTTTTTGGAGACTATCTCATGCTAACTAAAACTAAAGTAATGAATTTAAATAAGAAACACAATTAATTATCGTTCAATAGTAAATTGCCAAAAGAAGTAGGCTTTGTTTCTTTGGTAATTGCATTTTCTCCCTGTCCAAAACCTAAAGAGAAAAGCCAAGTGTTACCTAGGAATGTACATGATATTCTTGATTTTGAAATAATGATAATCATTTGTGTGACTTTAATGGAGCATTCTTGAAGTATATTTATAGAATCTGGCAGATATTAATAACTATTACATGAAGAAAAGCCTTCTCAAAGAAAAACTGATTTGAGGAATCCCAGATTAAATAATTTAAAGTGCTTTTATTGCAAGACCTCTTAGAAGTTTTACTAAATTAACATACTTTTTAAATATCAAGAGGGAGATACATTATGGAGTAGGCAGATGACAGTTTCCTTTTTCTGTGGATTATCTGTGACAGGATACAACCATGTGGGAATTTTCTTGTCCATTTAATTTTTTCCTTAAAATATATCCTGGACCCAACCACTCTAACCATTTCTTATAGTCTGGGATAGGCCAATACGATCTTTCACCTGGACTATCGCAATAGACTCCTGATTGGACTTATTCTTCCTATACTTGACCTCAAATTATTTATCCTCCACAAGTCAGCCATGATAATTCTTTTAAAACGTAAGTTAGATGATGTCATCTACACAAAGCCACCCAACGTCTTCCCACAATGCAATAAAACATAAAATTGTAGTATGACCTAAAAAACCCTTTATGGTCTTCCCTCTACCCCTGTGTCTTCCTCTTCCATCACTCTCCCCCTGCTCATTCCATCACAGCCATGCAGACTACCTGGCTATTCCTGAAACATGCATGGGCATGCTGGCTTAGAGCTTGCCCATTTACTGTGCCCTTTGTTTGAATATTCTTTGCTCAGGAAGGCTCCTAGCTTACCAATTTATTCTCATCTCTTCTCAGATAATCACCATCCTGATCCATCTTATCAGAAATAACATCCTCCATCACTCTCTGTCTCCTGATCCCATTTCATTTTTCTTCAATGTGCTTTTTTCCACCTGATGATATGTAGTAATTGTTTTACTTAATGTCATATTGCCTCCACTAAAATGTAAGTTCTATCAGGGGGTTGTCTTATTTGTTAACAGCTCTAAAATAGTACCTTTTTAAAAGGCTAGTGGAGAATAAATGTTTCTTAGAATGAATGAAAAGTCAAAGAGCCCGCCCTCAGAATATCACAGAAAATAGCAAATTTATCCTTTTCTCCAGATGCCATGCTGACCATTTTTTGGTCTATTAACAAAATGTAAAAGAATGTTTCTTGAGAGCTTCTTCTTGTTGATAAAAACTATATTCCCATCTTGTTTTCCTTGATTAAACATTCCTTTTTGTCCCTTGGCACCTTTACCTAGACAGGTTAAAGTATAGTTTTTATCAACAAGAAGATAAAACGAGTATAGTTTTTATCAATGAGAAGAAGCTCTCAAGAAATATTCTTTTACATTTTGTTAATAGACTGAAGAGTAGTCTGTGTGGCATCTAGAGCATGGCATGGTCTGACACGCAGCTTTGTACTTAGGAACTGGCATTTTGGGGGGAGTCATACCCTACTTTGCATGTGTTATTAAATACTTTACATCTTTACTTTTTTCTCAGGTAAATTACCCATGATAAAAAAAATTATCTTAGAATTTTGTTTGAAAGATTTAATTAAACAAAGCATTCAAAGAGCTTAGCACAGCTCTTGATACATGTTAAGCACTCAAATGGAAATGGTTTTCCTACCAATATCACTGTTGAACTTGATTATTACTCACCAATACTTGATCAGAGATTTTTTTTTTTTTTTTGAGATAGAATCTCACTATGTCACCCTCAGTAGAGTGCTGTAGTGTCGCAGCTCACAGCAACCTCAAACTCTTGGGCTTAAGCAATTCTCTTGCCTCAGCCTCCCAAGTAGCTGGGACTATAGGTGCCCACCACAACATCGGCTATTTTTTTTTTTTGGTAGTTATCATTGTTGCTTGGCAGGTCCAGGTTGGGTTTGAACCCACCAGCGTTGGTGTACGTGGCTGGTGCCCTATCTGCTCAGTTATAGGTGTTGAGCCTTGACCAGAGATTCTTGATGAATAAAGTCTATATTGGCTCAATGGGATCATTAATAATCTATCAAACAAAGCACCAATTCTAGTATAAATGAACTAAAACATGCTAATAGCAATGAACTGCATATAAAAATTGAGTGTCACAATTCTATTCCTATAGGCCAGGGGTGGCGAACATGCGGCTCTCGAGCCGCATGCAGCTCCAACAAGGTAACAAAAAACACCTGACTGAGCATGTTATATTATGTGTTTAATATATTATTGTTAAAATTATATGCTTTTGTGTGAGTGTTTGTCTGT
>CAUYPK010034244.1:0-64054 GCA_963574355.1 Loris lydekkerianus
AAAATTATATATTGCTTTGGGCAGTATGGACATTTTAACAATGTTGATTCTTCCCAGCCATGAGCATGGTATGTTTTTCCATCTGTTAACATCTTCGGCTATTTCTTTTCTTAGAGTTTCATAGTTCTCTTTGTAGAAATCATTCACGTCCTTAGTTAGGTATACTCCCAAATATTTCATCTTCTTTGGCACTACTGTGAAAGGAATAGAGTCCTTGACTGTTTGTTCGGCTTGGTTGTTGTTGGTATATATGAAGGCTACCGATTTATGAGTGTTGATTTTGTAGCCTGAGACATTGCTGTATGCTGTATGCTAACTTTTTCAAGGTAAAGCAGGCACTGCCAAGAAATACCACACTTGCAGAAAGCTGCTTCAGCTGTACCCATAGTTTTCTCCAGGGATATCCATTTATTCCTTTCTGCTACTAATGCTATGTTAATGGAAAAAAAATTGAGAAACACGTCTAGGTCCCGTAAGGATATTTTTAAAATCTCATTCAGCTTTTAAAATTATTTCTGTGCCTTTCCTCTGTCAGCCCAGTCACCTCTCACAGGTCTTTGATCACATTGCATTCAGCAGAGCTCAGCTGTAACTTTTCTGTTAAGGACTAAACACCAGCACATTTTATGTCTTCAACAATGAGGCTGTGCATTCTTCTGCCCTGTTTACTTTTGAACCAGTAAGAGTGAAAGACTGTATCTCATTCAACACACAAAACCACTTCATGAAAAAACTTATTATGATTATTAGCACTGTGATTTGTTTTGAAGCACAGATGTGCCAGATACAGTTCTGAGCATCAGAGACGTAGAGATAAAAAGAACTCAGTCTCTACGGTTGAGAAATTAACAGAGTCTAATAATAAACTTGGACTTTTAAACTTAAAATATTTCATGTTCTACAAACATTTTTGGGTGGCTGGTGAAGCAAAAGTTGGAAATAATGAGACAGTGGAATGAATTTCTTTCTTTTTTTTTTTTTTTTGCAGTTTTTGGCCAGGGCTGGGCTCGAACCTGCCACCTTCAGCATGTGGGGCTGGCGCCCTACTCCTTGAGCCACAGGCGCCTGCCCATGAATTTCTTATTAATAATTTCAGCCAGCAGCAGCCACAAACTGGGGCTCTTCCTGATGAACTGCTGAAAAAGGAAGAGCTAACCTTTGCATTGTCTCCAAGAAAAGCTACAGGAGAAGAAACAGTGTTACATTTTAAGGGGGAAAGAATCTTGGGGGAAAAAAAAACTGTAATTATATTTATCAGAGAAAAACTGTGCTTTCCTTATGTCCATGAGCTACAAAACTTGTATTCAGAAAAAAATGAAAGAAAATAAAAATGAAGGAGAACCGGAATTTGTTTTTGTAAAAGAAAAAAGAGAAGCAGTTGCTTAAGGTAATACTTAGAAATTAAGAACATAATTTGACTCTTCCCCACTTCTTACAGACTGAATTAGGAGATCACTCTTCATGGTTTTACAAGCTGTAATATTATTAAACATGTTAAAATAAGGAAAGTTATATAATGATAACATTAAATTAGAATTAACACATGGTTTATTCCAGGTTCTACCCTATATGAAAGTTTTGAGATACACAAAAATCAAAAAATGTAAAATCTGGCTCAGTGCCCATAGCACAGTTGCTATGGCACCAGCTACATACACCAAGGCTGGCAGGGTCAAACCCAGCAGGACCAGCTAGAACAACGACAACTGTAACAACAAATAGCTGGACATGGTGGTGGGTGCCGATAGTCCCAGCTATTTGGGAGGCTGAGGCAAGAGAATCACTTAAGCCCAAGAGTTTGAGTTTGCTGTGAGCTGTGATGCCACAGCACTCTACTGAGGGCGATATAGTAAGACTCTATCTCAAAAAAAAAAAAAAAAAAAAAAGTAAAATCCCCATGGACAGAAACAAATGATACCAATAAGCCAAGCAAGTTGAAATTGCCTGAGAGAATCAGAAAGGATGCTATTGATTACCATATATACTCGAGTATAAGCTGAGTTTTTGTGCCAAAAATTTGTGCCGAAAAACCTGAACTAGGCTTATACTCGGGTTATACAGGTTATTTGATTCAGTGCATGCGCACCTAATCAAATGCACGTAGTTTCCAGTCATAGCAGAAAAAGCTACGGTTTTCTGCACTTTATTTAAAGTTTTAAAGTTGTTGTTGCTAGTTTACAGTTTTTCTTTAGCAGTAAATATTGAAAAGCACTTAACCTACTGATTCCTCAATTATTGTAATTGTTTTGGGTATATATTTTTATTTTTGAAATTTACTACTGGCTGCTGCATTTTCCACCTCGGCTTATACTCGAGTCACTAAATTTTCCCGGGTTTTAGGGTAAAATTAAGGGGGTTGGCTTATACTCGGGTCGGCTTATACTTGAGTATATACGGTATGTTTCCTGGAAGTAAAACAATGGCCCATAGCACAATCTGTCTCAAAACTTCCGTCGTGACCCATGTACACTATTATCAAAACATAACTAATGTTTCTAGGAATTAGAACTCACCCCACATGGAAAATAAACAGCTTCATGCTTTTGTATATGTACTAAGAGGCTAATTATGAGAGTCAAGAATGAAGAGGGTGTTATTTATAGTTAGACTGGGTCTACACTCCCATTTTTCTGTTTGTTGGTTACATGGCTGTGGGAAAATTACTAAGTATGTCTAATCCTCAAGTTCATCATCTGAAAGTAACAGTGATTTTATTTCTTTAAAATTAAATGATAAAATCGTACTTGATCATTAATATTATTATAAACTCCTTTTGTCCAAGCAAATTGACAGAGCAATTGTGATGAGAATCTCCTGAATCTCAATGCAAACATCTATGTCTTTTTCAAATGAATAAAGGTGGGATTCTTTTGCTAGATCAAGTATTAAAAGGAGTTCACTCCAATTGCATCTCACAGAATTCTTGCTTGCTGTCCTTAGGAGACCTAAAAGCCGATAGAGAGGTTATCTTGGAGTCTTTCCCATTCTTAAAATCAAGAGTTTGGAGAGGAAGGGTTCAGCCAGGGTTCTGGCAAAAAAAAACGAGGGCATAGTTAAGTTGGGTTGTTTAAGAAGAGTCTACTGAAGGGCATTTTTACAAAAGTGAAGGCAAGGTTATGGCATAGTGACAAAAGACGGGGCAGTAGGTCTGGTCAAGTAACAGTAGGAACTTGAAAAGACGGGAGGGAGAAGAGAGCTCCTTCTGGAAATAGATCTCCAGCAGAGCAGGGCTACTTGTCAGAAGCCAGGTTTTAGAAGGGCATAGTCAGCCTGCAGGGGCCCAGCAGGGAAGGAGCTGGAAAAAATAACTCTCATTCGCCCTCTACCCTCTCATCTCTGCCAGTGCACCCAGTGTCTGAATTCAGTTAGACGCCAAAGGGCAAGAAATCCACAGTCCAGACGGTCAACATCCCAGGCAGGGAATGTGGGAAAAGAAAGGCAGGGAATAGACACGGAGGGATGAAGGCAACGTATGCTTGAGGAAAGGGACAGATACACTGGATTTCTGTTCTTGATCCTACATACTAAGAAATAAGCCTCTATTTTAAAACTTCTAGAGTCTAATTTGATTGCTAGTGAAATTTTGTTGGACTCACGTCAGAATTCATGCTGGTTTTTCCAACTGTAATGTCGGAATTCGTCTGAAGGTCTTACTCATCGTGCTTAAACAATTCTTATTTTACCCAGATTGCTAGTAATTACCAAGCTAGTCGATAGCCACATTTTCTCCTATAGCAGAGGGATTAAACAAAGGGGCTATAAAGACAAACTGGACTTGATTACTACACAAGGACAGCTATGTTCAAATGAACTACGAGATATTGCCACTATTAAGTCATAAGGTAAATCAAGTTCAATGAGAACCTGAAGAAGAGGAACTCACAGGGAGTCAGTGATAATGCCTTTGCAGGAGCCTGTTAGCAGTCCCTCCCTGAAACGTAGCAGAAACACTTCCTCTCATGCCCTGCCTCTAACCCAACCACATACCCTCTACTAGAAATACACGGACACAGTCGTCTTCAATTCTTTCACTGAAGGCTCTCATACTTGAGGCATCTAACCAAGGACTTCCAATTTCAGAAGCCTCATGTCTTCTCCTAGGAAAGTGACATATATTAAACTTGAGAATGCCTATGCAGAAATGCTTTCTTTTTGTTCCTAGATCTTTCTAATTTATGCAAAATTTATGCAAAAGTAGGTTTGTCCAGATGGACTGTTTGCCCGTACTTCACTGATTATTTTAATCTTCCTCTTGACATTCTATTCAATGAATTTACAGCTTATTTTTGCATTGTTTATTTGACTTTTACCTTTACTTTTATTGAGAAATGGGAAGTACCAGGGTAAGAACATCTACTATGGAGGTAGACTGAGCTTCAAATAGAGAAATGGGATATTCTTGGTTGCTCATGCTCATTTTTTATAAGTACTTTCTATATCTCTGAATGGATTTCAAAAGCAGGGACACAAGGTCTCCATCAATAATGTACCCATTTGCTAACTCTTGAGATCACAGAGTCCAATATACCTTTACAGAAGACTGATAAGATTAATCATTAAGATTCAATAGATTTATCTAAAATGGTCTGTCATTCTTTTTCTACAAATATTCAAGCCCATATAGGGAGATGCATAAACAAATGAGCCAAAAAAATTGTTATAACCCTTAAAAATATAACCCTTAAAATTAAAGTATGTTGAGAAGTTTTGGTAAATTTAGTTTGGGGCTGAATTTGAAATAAATATATCGTTTGACAATACCTTTTAGAAATATTTCCAAAACAGCCAGGATTGGTTTTAATTTTGAGAAAAAGTATGTACTTATTGCTGCTTTTTTTTTTTTTTTTCACTCAAAGAAAATCTCTTATTCCTGCTGTTAGGATCCTAGTTATTACTATCAATAATAAAAGGACAGAATTTAGATCCATGCGCTGTAACACCACTCGGGTCATTTAACATACATGAGTGTTGGATTTACAATTTAACTCTGGGGAAGTTATGTCTACTGATTGGAAAATATTTTATAAAATATACTTGTAATTAAATTTAGGCTGCTTGCACCAGTCATTAAAAATCCACTAATGAGCTTGCATAAGAGAGGCAAACTCACATTAGATTGTAAATTAAGAAACATAGCTACAATGTTAATTCTCTCTTAATAAAGACTCTTGACTCCAAGAGGGTAACAAATGGTTTCTCTCATTTCATAAAGGTCTCATTTCTTCCATAATTTATATTTTAGTTCCTACAATATGCAATGAAGAATTAAAGCACAAAAAAGACTTCTAAACAAAATTCATAATTATATTGGGGAAAATAAATTTGTTCAATAAGTGAAATGAAAGGACCATATTCTCTTATAGAGTATGACTTACTCCTTTGTCTCTTGTTTGTATGTCAGAATCCATCCTTCCCTTTTGCATATAAAGCTTCTATCTGATGATCAAATATGAATGAGTATACATAGAATTATAGCTTTGTACTATGATACGTATAGTTTATTTTATAATATCGTTTATGTTAAGCAAATCACTTTAAGAATGAGATTTCAAATGCTAATTCTAGATTGTCAACTATGCATTATTCACTCACCATCAGAGTCATCCTGCTATATAAAATCCTAATCCACCATCATAGAGACAAAACTATATTCATTATACCTTTGAGGTGTTTAAATCTGATAAACTTACCTAATAATGTTTTTGTAATTTTTATACCTATTTTTTTCTTCCATAGGACCATTAGTAAAAGTTAATGTTCAAGATTAATGAATAATTATTGAGATGAAGACGTTAATAATATGGGTAGAAAGCAACTCTTAGATGATTTCAGATTGGATCAGAAAACAAAATGAAAATCGTGGAACATTAATTTTTTTTTTTCCAAAAGCAAAATTCCATTTTTTTCTAACAAATTTCTTTCTTTGTCCTTTTTTTTTCTTTTTCATTTGAAAACTTACATAATTTTCACATCTCAGCTATTTTGCTGTGTGATACCGTGAATATAGTTATTTCTGGATTCTGCAGCAAAGGGAAAGGAGGAAACTAGATAAGTTCAAGAAATGAAATGAAAAAAAAAAAAAAAAATTTAAACACAGGGTACCAGTGACCTAGAGAGACACATAAATTAGAATTAGATGCAGTTGGACGCCACATTTTCCAAAATAGTCTAGTGTTAGGAGACTCCATAAAATACTAGATACAGAATATGATGAGGGTAAGAAGAAACTCTAATTAATGCTCAGTTTCAATTAGCATTTTAAGAAGTTCCCTGGAGACATTTATTTACCTGCATGTTCAAAAAAATTAGAACATATAGCTTTGCTGGGGATACAACCTCCATTTCCCCTACCACCACCCCTAAATAAAAATTCCATATATTCTAATATATGCGATCTACAGACACAAAGCTACACATTGACCCTTTAGGGAAAGAGTGTTTTTAATGGTGAGTCAACTACATCTTGATGTGTTGAGTTAAAAACATTTAAATCAATGGTTCTCAACCTTCCTAATGTCATGGCCCTTTAATACAGTTCTTGTGGGTCACGACCCACAGGTTGAGAACCACTGATTTAAATGATCTGCATTCTCCACATGATATTGAGCCTGGCTTCTGGCCATATATATTGGAAATATGTACAGCGAAAATACTAACATTCAATTGCAGTACATTTCCAGTCTTTCAGCTTCCTCTCTCCATAAAATACTCTGTGTGTGTCATTCTCATACTAATTAGATGAGGAGGGGGAGGCTAACGGTTCCTGTGCACTAAGGCAACAAGCCACTCAGATTTAAGTGACTTCTTCAGAGACACTGTATACATTTCTGATTTTGAAATATGCTTTTGTTTTCGTTGTTTTCCTCATTTCTCAAAATATATAGTGTGCCCTGGGGAAATGTTACTTTAAAGGGGATGGTATCTCCAGGTGTGGTGGCCAGAGAGTTATTTTACCAGAGTCTTGAGGAAATCAAAGATTTCCAGTGTCTCTTGCATTTTAACTCTTTCCTCTCCACCATTTTCCTAATCGGGTTCACTTAGACATGACTATGGCCTGCAGTGTTCTAGAGACAAAAACGTGAGTTTCATCTTTCTGTGTACAATTCAATCCCTTTCTGGATGCTATAATCGACATCTTTTTCTGAAATAAAAACGTGGTATCAAGAAAGACTAAATTTTTTCCTTCACTACACAATTTTTTTTGGTGGGAGGCAGGAGGTGATGTTGTGTTTTTTTGGCCCTATGTGTCTCTACATGAGAACTCTGGGACCTTTCCTTAGTTCCATTTCTTAATTTTTACTTTATGTTTAGTTTTATGTCTCATGGAACTCTGGATAATTTTTTTTTTTTTTTCCAAATGAAGCAAACCTTGAGAATTTGGTATTCATGAGGCTTCAATTATTAAGAAAAAAGAAAAGAAAAAACAGTCTTTCTGTTACCCTGGTCACCCACATGACTACGAAGAAGTTGAACTGTTTTCTGATACGTCTCTCATGGTTTGCGTCCGAATTTCCTTCTGCGGGAGTCTGGCCAAGCATTCAGCTTCCGCAGACAGTATTTTGTGGGTGGTGACCTCACTGGAATCTGAGTGCAAAGGCCAAAAAATATGCCATAGTAATTGCAAACAAACCCTAGTTCTGGTGCAGGATTGCTTGGTTCACATTCCTGAAGTAGCTGGAAATATGCTTTCTGGACAGTTTAAAAGAATACGAAGTCTCTTTTTAAAAAAACAACATTTCTCTCCAGACATTCCAGTTGCTGCTTACAGTATTTTCCAAAAAGGCTTCAGGGATGCTTCAATTTTTCTTTCTTTTTATCATTCCTCACTCATACTCAACTGATTAGTAACTCCTAACTTCTTTTTCCCAATATGAATTTTCTGCTGCTCCCTTAACTCTGTGTCACTGTATTTGGTGATCACTAAATCATGTACTTGTGACTGTCTTTATACTTTTCTTTCTCTCTAAACATTCACTCTACTTTCGTCCTCACCACCATTTGTTTTCCCTGTTCCTTAAACACATGGGACCTGTTTTCATAATCTATAGAAAGTTACCAAGAATGAAAAAGAAAGTGGTCTTATTGACAGCTTTTATTTAAATATTTATCTTGTTAAATCTTGGCATTCCTTTTGCTGACAAATTAGCACGAACCCTTTTGCCTTTTCTCCTGTATTCTCAAATTGGTCACATGATGCTCTTTCTAGGACCAACTGGCTCCTTTTACAGAAAGTGATGTCATTGCCTGTTTTGGGAACTGAGTCTGTTGTTCAGGACTTCATGCTGATTCTCTGACTTTGTCTCAGGTGCCCATTCTGTCCTGTTGTTGGGATGTTTGCAAAGTCCATATTTTCTTTTTATAAAGGAAATGGGTCATCGGCTGGGAGTAGTGGCTTACGACTGTAATCCTAGCACTCTGGGAGGCCGGGGTGGGTGGATTGCCTGAGCTCAGGAGTTTGAGATCAGCCTGAGCAAAGCGAGACCCTGTCTCTAAAACTAGCCAGATATCCTGGTAGGCACCTATAGTCCCAGCTACTTGGGAAGCTGAGGCAAGAGGATCACTTGAGCCCAAAAGATGGAGGTCGCTATGAGCTATGACACCGTGGCACTCTATCCAGGGTGACAAAGTGGGACTCTGTCTCAAAAAATAAAATAAAATAATAAAATAAAATAAAATAAAATAAAATAAAATAAAATAAAATAAAATAAAATAAAATAAAATAAAATAAAATAAAATAAAATACTAAAATAAAATAAAATAAACAGGTCATTAACTTTCACAAAACAGAATTTTGATAATGTGACTGACATAATTAGAAACGATCAACAACTGCCCTTTGGTTCTGCGTCTGGGGTCAGGCAAACATGGTGTCCAGTTTTGTCATTAGCACAAAGGCTCAAGCTGGTGACACTCCCTATGACTATTTTACCTGGCCATAATTGGTCAGGTTGGTTTGCCAATATTTTACTTTTACATTTTGTACTTACATTCATAAAAATATCTATATCCATATATTTATATATCTATACAAGGTGGCCATAAAGTTCGTGTGCAATTTAAATAGCTGCTATTTAATATTAATATTCTTAAATATTAATTATTAATATTAATAGTTGCTATATAGAGAGATAAGAACTGCATTTTTTTCTTTGTTGAATCTTTATTCATTGTTGACATAAACATTATTCTAAGTCTTCTAAAATGAGTAGGATTATTTTTCCACTTTTTTGTTTCTGAAATAAGTGGTAGCAAATAGGGATTATTGTTTCATGAAAATTTGTCAAAGTTCATTTTTAGAACTATCAGATACAGGAATGAGTTTGCTTTTTAATTATTTTGGTGGACCAACATATATATTTTCTTCAGTTTTCTAAATGTATGATACATTTCACCTTATATGATACCTTCACAAAAAATGAAGGGAAAACATCTCCTTTTGATGACCATTTGATAGGAAGATGGTTATCAATTTAGTTAAGGTGACTACTTTCATTTCTTTATAAGTCATGTTTGGCAATTTAAATTTTCTAGGTAATTACCAATTTTGTGCCGTTTTAAGTACTGACAAAGTAAGATTGTAGTCTCTGTTTCTCTCTGAGAAAAAGGTTGATCACCTGCATTCAGGAGTTTGAGAGCAGCCTAAGCAAAGCAAGACCCCCCTCTCTACTAAAGATAGAAAAAAAACTAGCCACGCATTGTGGTGGATGCCTGTAGTCCCAGCTACTTGGAAGGCAGAGGCAAGAGAATCTCTTAAGCCCAAGAGTTTGATGTTGCTGTAAGTTATGATGTCACTGCACTCTACCCAGGGCACAGAGTGAGACTCTATCTTAAAAAAAAAAAAAAAAAAAAAAAATTCTACTGTATTCCAAGTTATACTCTTACTCTTTTTTCCAATCCTGGAAATATATTTTTCTTTGATTCCATCAATTTTTGCCATCTATGTTTATTTTGAGGCTGTGTTGTCATGTGCATTTAAGTTCAGGAGGCCTTTGCTCTTATACACATTTATCTCTATACATTATATTTTTTCTCATTGTACTGAAAAGAAATGGGCTCAGTTTTTGCTTTGTTTACTGCTATATCAGCTTTATTTTGATTAATTTTTCTTAGTATCTTTTCCCATTACATTTTCTTCAAATTTTTTGAATGTGTCTCCTTAAGCGACATGTAACAAAATAGAACAAAATAAAACAAAAGTAAAAATACTGTTAATACAGTGAGTAATTTGTGCTTAATGTTTAACATTTCTTTTTCTTTTCTTTCTTTTCCTATTTTGTGATGGTTGGTAGCCTATTATTTAATTTTTCTCTTCTTTTTCTTATGCTAACATTAAGCTATCTATTTTATTTCTATTCTTTAGTGATAGTATTTACATCTTAACATATATTCATAATTTATATTTTCAAACCAATCCTGAAATCATTAGAATTATCTATATTCTTCCCTTTGTAATAAAAAAGAAACAAGCACATTAAAAAATCATTTGAACATATCCTTTGTATAGTTTTAGTTCCGACTTTAAAGAACAGTTAAGAATGGATTATTATTTTTAGAGTTAATAGCTAATTCATTTATGGAAAGAGTTTACCAATTTCTTTAATCATTGTTTCATTTATCCTCACTTTCCTCTGGGGATAATCTTTTCTTTTTGCTTAAATATTTACCAAAGAATTATTTACTTTCTTGGAAAGTCAGTGGGTAGTAAATGTTTGTAATCTCTGGCTGACAGAGTCCTTATTTCACTCTCAGGCCTTATTAGAAATAGTTTTCTATTTCATGTTTTAATAAACCTATTGTTTAAGATGAAAAAAGAAGCCAGTATATATTTTCTAGATTTATAGACACACACATCCAGGGAGAACTCCCACAGTAATGGCAGGGATGTACTGTGTTAACCCTGAGCACTGTACAACATAAAAAATAAAGCCCATTTGGGAAGTTTCAAGCATTTTCAAGTAACTCTGGTTTGTATCCTTTAATAAACTAATAGACAGACACATCTAACATGCAGCCACACATCCCCCTCTGCTCACCCCAAAAGCACATAGGAAATACCAAGTGAAAAACAAAAGAAAAGACATCTGGACTACCATGGGCACTGCTGATTTTCAGCTTTGCTATCTAGTCCAGGTTCTTCCCTAGTTAGGGGTCTGACTGTGCATGTCTTGAGAGCATGCGTAAACAGATTAACACAGAAATCAAGTAAGAGAGAGAAATATTTGTAGGTGTACAGCACTAATTATTGCATTTTTATAGTGCTTATACCTGGGTATTGCTTCCAGCCCTGCAAACGCCTCCCCCATTCTCCCCACCCCAGATTTCTTGTCAAGGTAATTAGTACATACATTCTTTGTTATTAAAAACTCTTAAAAGGTAATTTTAATGTTTTAATGGTATTCCTAACATGTGCTGCAAAACTGTCTATAAGCCTCAAAGTTACATTTTCAACTTAAAGACAGTTTTGGAAAGAAATACAAATTAGCTTTTATCCCACAAACAAGCCCTTCTTACTTCATTAGCTTATCTCAGTTTTTCTTTGCCACTCATGAAAAGGAAACTGTTCTTGAGTTATGAACCAGATGAGGAAACACTTGAGGCTTCGGCTGTATGGTTTCTGTTAATGTTGGTATTGTTGTTACCCAGTAACTTGAATGTTGTTTAATGTGTTGTAAGACACTGTAGACTTTATCCCAAGCTACTTAAAATGGTAATGTACAAATGTGAATAGACATTTATCTATAATATGGGTAAGTTTTGTTTTGCCTGGGATAAATGTTTATAAAAACAAAAAGAAATCATTGACTATTGTATGACATTCTAGTGTGACAGCTTTTCTTTCTCAATATTCTCTCTGTTGTCTTCTGATTTGTATATTCCTGAGAGAATGTTACGGTAAACTTAGTTAAAAATTCATAGGGGGCCACGCGCAATGGCTCATGCCTGTAATCCTAGCACATTGGGAGGCTAAAGTAGGACAGTTGGAGGCCAGGAATTTGAGACCAGCCTAAGCATGACCCCATCTCTACAAAAAATAGAAAAATTGGCCAGGCATAGTGGTATACACCTGTAATCCTTATTAATCAAGAGGCTGAGGCAGGAGGATGGCTTGAGCGCAAGAGTTTGAGGCTAGAATGAACTATAATGGTGCCACTATAGCCCCTGGCGACAAGGGAGAGCCTAGCTCGAAAAATAACAGAAAACAAAAGCAAACAACAATAACAAAAAGTCATAGTCACTTTGCCTATTTTTCTGTGAATGTTTTAATATATTTTTTCCATACATTTTACTGTGATATGTCAAGGTGTGAATTTTTAGTGTTTTTTGTTTATTTTTCCTTTTTTATACCTTTTCAATGTGGGTATGTCTGGCATTTTGTATATTAGTTTTGAGGCCATGATTTTATTCAGATAAGAAATATTCTCAGCTATTTTATTCCCTTTTAGCAGTTTTTCGATATTTTAATCTAGATTTCTAGAAATCCTAACTGTAGCCTCTTCAGTCTATTCTTCATATGTCATATATATCATAGGTGTTGTTATACATTTTTTACTATTTTTTTGCATTTCTATTATATTCTGAATTCCTTAATAATACCTTCCAATTTATTACTTCTCTCTTTTACTCTTCTTAACTTAGAATCGGATTTTATTTTAAATTTCCATGCCTAGTTTTCATGCCTCATTTTTATTGAACCAGCTGCTGTGTTACGTTTAACTTCTTTTGCTTTTTATGAGCTCCATTTCTTCCCTTAAGTTTTTGATAATTTTAAGCATATTTATTTAAACTTATTTTTCAGTTAATTTATTCTTTTTATTTCACCAGGAGTACTTTTTCTTTCTTTCTTTCTTTCCTTCTTTCTTTTTTTTTTACCTACTGTCTTTTTTTTAGTTCTTGTTTTTTGTTCTTGGCCAGGGCTAGGTTTGAACCCACCACCTCCTGCATATGGGGCCGGCGCCTTACTCCTTTGAGCCACAGGCGCCACCCCATTTTATCTACTGTCTTTTTATCATTTTTTTTTTTATTATTGTTTGGAATTCTCTCTCCTAATGCTTTTCTGTATGGCATTTTTAGGGCTGTTTTCTCCAGGTTTCCCTCTATTCTTCAGTCCAACCTTTTATTGCTTCAAGGCTCCTATGGTGCCATCATATCAGGGATCCTGAATCTGTAGATCTTCTTCCCCTAGAAGACCTGATTCAAGTTCCAGCTGCAAGGCAGTCTGTGATGTTTGCTAGGACACATATTTAGCTTTATAAAAGCTGCAGATCAGGGCAACATTTGCACCTTCCCTCATCCTAATTTCATGAGCGCAGAACTGTGTGTGTACACCCAGTTTCCCGCAGTGATCCTCTAATCCACCACCTAACTGGAAATACTTTCGCTTCTCTTTGATGGAAGTCGAAACAACCAGCCAATTTTTGCCTATTTTTACAGTCTAGAGTCAAATGCTTCTTGCTAAATATTTATAGTTTTTCTACTTTTTATATCACATTGTTTTTTTTATAGCTGTGCCACATTTTTATATTGACCTAGTTGACTACGCTTACTTTGCAAATGAGTATTATAGAAGAGATGGTTGGGAGTTTAGGGTACAACTGTTCTCTCTTTTCTTATCAAGAGTCTAACTGAAAATCTAAGTCTCTATGACATACAAGCATGGTCTTTTGTCTACCATGATCTTTACGTCTGCTGCATCTAAATAAAGTTCTAATGCCCCTCATGACTTTCTTGATCACTCCTGGGTGCATCGATAGTGTGGCGGGCTCTCTATATCACAGGATCAGTCTTATTTCATCATTTGACTGCTTGATGTTGTCTAACACTGAAAACCTCAAATCAGCTGCATTTCTCCCCCCACCCACCTTCGCAGGGGCCATTTTTAGGAAGGCGGAGCCCATCTGAGAACAGGTAAATTGGCATTTTCTTTCTTCCTCAGCTGCTTCCCTCCATTTGCATTGGATTTGGGGAATGCAGCAGAAAAGAAGTCATCTGGTCCATTTGCATTGGGTTTGGGGAATGCAGCAGAAAAGAAGAGAGACAACATTCTGATTTCCGAGTGCTTCTAGTACTCTGGGCCTGACAGGTGTTTACAGATGCATCTGTGAGCTCAGCCATAGCACTCTGAAGGTGCCTGATCTTGTCTGTGGCATGGTTACTATCTGGGCTGGAAGACTGGCTGGAAATACTAGGTGTTTCAGGCTTAAAACAAAACAAAACAACCTCCCCACCCCAAGAATCTGGATTTTTCAGAAGGCTGTTTTGGAGTTTCTTTACTTTGGGGTCTCTGCAACTTCTAACAGAGCCACCTTGGGGGATATATTTTTAAAACCACCAGATTGATAATTATTAATATGGTTAGGACATTCTGTCTCTAACATTTGTATGCTTTTGACTCACTTGGAAGAGAAGGCATGAAGTTCTTTTCCAACGTTCCTAGCTACTCTGTTTCACTCTGCTCTTCCATTATGGGCCAACAGCCACAGCAATTGTCTTTAGATACCTTGTACGCTTGACAAATACCATCCCGAGGGCTTCCACCATATTGGGAAACATATCGGTGCTCTCTGAGAGGGTCTCCTTGAAGTCAATTCCACTGTGATTTTTCTTGAAGGGTGCATGTAACTCATAGTATGGCCAAGAAATCTTCACAAGTTCATTGCCCCCAAATTCCTCTCAATACTTTTTATAGCCTCCTGATAGCACAAAGCATCTACAAATCACAGTCTCATTACCTTGATAATCTGCTGTTTACTTATCTGTATAACTTCATCTAAACATCCACTTAATATCTTGTCACAATATGTTTCTTAGGAAAATGAGATATAGGTGAAAATTGTTGGGTGGGGCCTCTGGTTAAGTACCTTTTTTCTTTCTGCCATATATATGGTAGGAGAATCACAGAATTGTTTCTGACACCCTTGAACAAGGGAAACAATGCCAGTCATCACTTACCACTAGAATCTGTACAAGAAAAGCAATTATTCCTTAGGTTTTAAAGCAAGATGTCTTATGTTATTAGTAACTAGATGGTCTAATTGATTCTCGTATCAATTAAAAGATTCACCAACATCACTGAGCTGGCCCAGAGCCTGTTCTATGCCCCATTCTGGGCCGTGGGAGAAAGGACGCTTTGGCCTCCTTCCTGCTATTGTGGCCCCATGGGCTGCCCCACGGGTTTGGCCAGTGGAAAATAAGAATTGAGGTCTGGGGGGAAGAAGGAGAGAAACTCTGGGATGTGTCCTGCCTGCTTCCTCCAGCTTCTCCACGGTGGCAGCAGCACCTGGTTGCCCAACTTGGACCTTCCTATGAAGCTCCTGTGTCAGTGTCAACTTGTAGTGGGAACTTCTCCTTCAAGATCGACCCCTGGTCCCTCCAATTTAGGCTTTTTGCTGTGGACAGCCCCGTGCAGCCGTGGCTCTCCTAGTTATTTTCACCTTGCGCATGCCTTTGCTAAAGTAAGAAGCCCCTTCATGCATGTTCTGTTACTGCATCAGAAGCCATCAGGGTGAATCCTCCCTCTGCTGCAGCTCAGACTGATACTGTTGTAAAATAACTCAGAGTGGCTGAGGTAGAGCTTCTCATCCTGAGTTCAAGCTTCCTTCCCTCGCACATCATAATGTTTCACATACTTGATGTTCAGGGAATAACTAAGTTTTATATACTGTAGTATTTTGCCATAAAAACAAAAAATATAGGCAAATACTTGTCAATATGAAAATATATTGGTTCACTAGGGCAATTTATCTTAGTGAAATCTATATTATAAAAATAATGTATGCCATTTAATAATATATTCCTTTTCATGTGTATAACCATTCCCTTAACACGGTAAAATGTGTAAAAATAGCAAAATCAATAAATTATAATTTATGTTGCTATGGAGAAAATTCCTATAATATCACTTGTAATTTCAAGAGTAATATATGTAAAGCCTTATTTCTCATTAGTGGAGGCTTTACTCAAACGAAACACACCCTCGTTCTGACACTCTGACAAGAGTGTTGTTTAGTTCTTATCTACAACATGAAAAATATAATTCCTAGAAAACGTTCTTACACCAAAGTTAGAATTCTCCACCCTGTATATTCAGAAAGCATGCACATTTATCCTCAAAGATTGTTAGGTGGTGGTGGCACTGTACTGAAAACACTGACTGTAAAGTAACATTACACGCTTTGATTCTGGATTTCCAAACAACACATTCAAAAGAGAGGCGTTTTTCAAATTCAATATCAAAGTGCATGTTTACATAACCATATGTAAAAACGCTAACCTCTGATCATGAATAGTCAGACATAATTTAATCTTAAACTTGGGGACATAAACCAGTTTCATTATCTTCTTCCTCCTCCTGGTGAAAAGAAAGAAAATGAGTCTTTCTCTGAAGAATAACAAAGGGATTCCCTAGACCACCGAGTCACAGACAGCAGATGAGGGCAATGGCAAACATAAACCAGTGCTTTCAGAGGATAAGAAAAGTCCCACGGGGGTTTCAAAATTAAAATGCATTGAACTACTTAGATCTGTCAACATTTCTCTAGTAAGAGGGATAAGTTCAAAAAGTTCTACCTCATTTGCTAGATCCTGCTTCTGTAAGGCAGAGATCAGCCACCTAGCAACAGCACAAAAGATTCTCCTCTGACAGAGTTTAACTCCTGCTGGCTGAGCAGGAAGAAAAGCTGTGTAGGATGAGGGCAGAGCTGGACGGCCCACCGTTCCGGGGCCACGAGGGAGGCCTGGTTGGGGAAATTGTGAAATTCAGTCTGAGGAATGACTTGTTTTGTCAGCATTCTTAGAAGCTCGGGTCTCTGAGCGCCTCCACTGGGCTGTGTCTCTTGCTCCCATTCAATAAAATGCTTTGGTCACATACACACACACACACACACACACACACACACACGTACCAGCAGGCACAGCAGGCAGAGATTAGGTGTCATTTCCACCAACTATTAAACCTTTGGTCATGCACATACTGGGAAAATTGTTCAAGTGAAGACTGTTGATTAAGATGAAACATTTTGTTATGCAGCGATTTCAGGACGGTTGAAGGAGTGAGCTTTTGGAAGCCCCTGGTTCTCATCCGATAGACAAGTTATCTCTTGTTCTCCCTCTGAAAGCGAGTCCTCTGGCATTAGATACTGCCCTAGAAATAACCCACCACTCGTCTTCTCGGAGGACAGAAATGTCTACTTAACAGTCAAGTCATACCAGAGACCTTGGAAAATATCTGGATCACAAATCCCTGTCAGCAGTGAGCAGGGAACGGAATCTGGGCCATGTCCTTCCTAAGAGAATGCTCTCCCTCCCTGGATGGGTCAACAGCTCATCCAGGAGGAACTTACAGCAGATTGTCAAAGCCATGTAGGTTTCAGCTGCAAAGGCTCTGGCTGTCACCCAGAGCCTAACAACCACGTAACGGCCAAGAGTACAAATATTCCACTAGGCTTGCTTTCTGGGAAAGGGGTAGACAAGGAAAATTAGGTATTACTGTGCTGTTCATGTTTATGACCCTGTTGGCACATGGGATTGGAGCACGGGCCAGCTCTGGGAGGGGAGTGAGGCAGAAAAGAAGGCTTACGGAGCTTGGGGAGAGTATTTACTTGCTTCACCTTCAATCACATTCCTGGTCTGTCTTGTTTGCCTGGTCTGCAGGAAGCACAAAGTGTGTAATGCTTTCTGACAACGGTCGAAGAAAACTCAGGGACCCCTGGCTAAAAGCAGCCATCTGGTTCTGTCTTTTACTGCAAGGGATATTATTTAAAAATAATTAGAACTGTTTTTAAAAATTTTGTTTTAAAAATGCTTTTCTAAGTCACAAAAGCAGTATCCGATCAAATTAAAGTACAGAAACTTGAAAATGAAATCTCCTTTGCCCCAGATTCAGTCTTCTGCAGAACTCACTAACTATTCTAACAGTCTGACGTGTATCCTGCCAGGGTTCTTTCTCTTTTTATGTAAACTTTCTCCCCCTCAGAATAGGATCTTAATATGCATATTATTTTGGAATTTGCATTTTTTTGAATGTACATTTTTTTGAAAAAGAAAGTGTTTATTTTAGAATAGTTTTAGATTTATAGAAAAAGTATAGAGACAGTCCAGGGAGTTTCTTTATAGCCTAGATCCAGTTTCCCCATTACTAACTTTTTATATTAGTTTGGTACATTTATTGCCATTAATGAACCGATATTGATGCATCATGCATAATTGAAGTCCATGCTTTACTTACATTTTCTTGTTTTTCATTCGACATCTTTTTTTTTTTTTTATAGTTTCAGGTTAATTGAGGGTATAAAGAATTAGATTCTAATGTTTGCAGTTGTTAAGTAAAGTCCCCCTTATAATTGTGTCCCACCCCCAAGAGGTGTGCCATACATCCCAATACTGTGTTCATTAAGTGGGAGTACACCCATCCCCCTCCCTCCTCCTCAGTCACCACTCCCTCACTGGCCTGCCCCACAACTTGAATTGATATGCAGAAATTTGCATTTTCACTATAGGTACTTTTCTATGTCAAGATTTATATCTTCCAGTAAAAAAAAAAGTTAGATAGTATTCCATTACACTAGTTTGAACACAAGTTTGTTTTCAATGTAGTGTTATTGTCAAATACCAGAATGAAAATTAGCACATTTCTGTATTTCTTGCTAATGTGTTAGCAAGATTCCTGTTTTTCTCAAGTGTTGTCTTTTCTTCTGTGTTGTATATTTGGTTTTTGTTTGTTTGTTTGTTTGTTTGTTTTGAGACAGAGTCTAACTCTGTCACCTTCAGTAGAGTGCTGTGGTGTCACAGCTCACAGCAACCTCCAACTCTTGGACTTCAGTGATTCTCTTGCCTCAGCCTCCAAAATAGCTGGGACTACAGGCACCTGCTTAAGTTTTCTTTAATTAAAAAAAAAAAAAAAAAAGGTATATTTCCACAAGCTATTTGTAAAAGGGTCAATGTCTCTGCAGTCCCAAAAAGATTGTATATCACTAACAGTTTTTTCTTTTTGGTCACTTTGATAAGTTAAAAATAGGATTTCAATGGTTTATTTTGGCCTTATTTATAACTATGTTGAATTTTTTTCAGATGTGTTGACCATTCATTTTTTTTCTATAAATAATCTTTGCCTAGTGATCTATTACATAATTTCCATTACTTTCAGGGAAAATCATAGAGATAACCTCTACCTGGAGTATATACTGTGTATTTTCTCCTGGCTTATTATTTTTTTAAATTTTATTTATGGTGTCTTTCTCCCTACTGACATTTTAATTTTGTTTAAAAAATATTCACATGATCAAATTTTCAAATCTCTTTATTTTTTCTTTGATGGTTACTAGGAAGTTCAGAAAAGATTTTCCAATTTCTAAAATTTAAAATGTTCCCTTACATTATATTTTCTCTAATAATTTTTATAATTTTCCTTATTCATAACTTTAATAATTCTAGAATTAATTCCTATGTATAATGTTGATAATAATTTATTTTTTAAATTAATGGCTAATCAATTGTCCTAACACCCATTCTCATGAACTTAAAAATGTCACCTATTTTATAATAATTTTATATAACTACATTAAGGTAAGTGTAGACTATTATTATATTCCAACAATCTGGCTAGTCCTTTTTCAGGTCCACAATATCTACTGTAGTCATTTCACGGCATGCTTTACTACCAAGTACAATAACTACTAGTCTTTAATTTTGAGTTTAAGATTTACATTTATTTTTCCAGCTGAACATTTAAATCAATTTGCCTATTTCAAAATCAAACAAAAATCTAAACTATTAATTGGATCTAATCAGTCAACTAATTGGCTGTCATTTGCACCATGTTGAATGTTGACTGCTAATTCTAGAAAATGGTTTGTCTATTTTTTTTTTTTTTTTGAGCTATTTATTCAGGTTTTCTTTGTGAGTCCTTTATTTGAGTTTCTTAGCTTTCTTTATGTAGGTCATACACATTTACTGTTCAGTATAGGCCTAAATACTATATTAAAACTAATTTAACAGAGGAGTGTCTAAATATATCCCATCTGAAATTTTTTGTTATTAATTTAATTGGTTGAGGTTTTTATTTTCTAAGGAATAAATTACTTTTTCTAGACTGCGTGCATTGACTCACAAGGGAATAAGGATTTAAAAAAAACTATTAATGACTGTTCTGAAGATATTTCTGTGTATTTTGTTACAGCTTGAGTATCAGTCTTCAATCAGTTTTCTAATAAGCAAAGTGATACATCCCTTGGTCTGCTAGATTAATAAATAAAAAGTCATAAACAAAAATATAATGGAATATGCATCATTTCCTTTGGAGTTTATGAAACTGTTTTGCACAATTCCCTAAAGGGCGAAAGAAAAAGTCAAGCAATCTTTGATATGCGATATAAATAATTCTCCAAAGAAATCAGGAGGCCTGTTTTTGTTTATTCTTGCTTTGGGTATGCAAATGTATTTCTTATCTGTGTTCTAATTTTATTCAGAAGCATACATTGCATAAGCCAGAAAATGGTTGTATTTATAAATTAATTTTATCCTTTGTTATCCGAAAAGAGAAGCACGGAAATTGAAATAAAAAGAGAGAAAGAAAATACAGACACAAAATTCATCTGAAATAGAAGAATATCCAAATAAAAACTTTTATAAAAACCCAATGAAAATGTTAAAAATAAGGATCAGTGAGTATTATTCAAACTGCATACCCTACATAACACAAAATGGGGGAAAAACACACAAAATCATACTAAATAATTGATTTTAAAAAATAGTCACATCTTCCTTTCTCTTATTCACAGATAAATGTCAATTGTGTCATTATCTGCTATTTTACTGTAATAATCGTGCTCTATTATATCACCCCCAAGTTCAGTAAGCCAGCTATAATAACTTTTAAAAAACAGATGGTGCTTCTTACCGACACATAGGACCATTTTTCTCCACCACACAAGTCCCACCATTTCTGCAGTAGTTTAATGGACACTCTAAAAAGAAGAATGACAAAGAACACAATTAATTATAAGTATTACCTGCAGAAAAAAGGACATATCACGGTGAGTCACTGCATTAAATCCAATCTTTGCAAGTAAATTGCTTCCCAGCTGTTAAAAGGAAAAGAATTCTCCTAGAGATCTTACTTTTCTATAACCACTAAAATTTGCTCAGTGATCCTTGCTGCCTCGGTTGTGAGTGGTCCTCAAAAGGAGAAGACTTTGAAGATTTATTTTATTCACTGTTTTTGTCTTTAAATTTATTTTTTGCAAGTTCTTTCTTTCTTTCTTTTTTTTTTTTTTTTTTGAATCAACATAATTGTACATATGTATGGGGTACATAGTGATGTTTTATTGCACAGAATATATAGTGATCAGTCCAGGGTAAAAACCATCTTGAACATTTATCTTCCCTTTGTATTTATAACCTACAGTATTCTTCTTCCAGATATTTGAAACTATAAGCTTTGGTATATTATGGCTAACTGTCATCATGCTACAGTGCTATAGAACACTACAACTTCTCCAATTGATCAGGTGCAATCTACTCATTTAGAATCGTGCCTACTTTGTGCTTATACTGAAATGTTTTGTTTAGTGAAATGTTTCTTTTCTTTAGTTCTACACAACAGTCCCCTTATCAGGGTAGGCAAATGCTCCTGCTGGGTGACCTTGTCACTGTGTGCATGACAAGTCACTTGCACACACGTGTGTTCCGACCTCTACCTCCGTGACCAGTGTCAGGATAGCTCAGGTGTGCCCCCCAAGCCCATTATTTCAATGCTTGTGTTCCAGAAAGAGTTCCAAAATTGCTTTGAAGGGTGGAAACTAGGCATTGGTGTACAGGTATTTTAAATATTCTATACTTCCTTATAGGGTTATAAGGAGGGGACAATGGAATTTGGGGTAATATTTCTATACTAATGAATGGCATTGTGCTCACCCATCTCTCTCTATTTGGGGAAGGTTTTTAGAATTGCCTCTGAAATCTAATTCCATTACCATCACCCTTTACAGCTTCACTGCCTTCTTTTCCTCTTGTAATAACAGTCATAATCAGCATTATCACTTAACAAAGACCTGGTGTAGGTCAAGAACTGTCCCACAAGTTTTAACTTCACTGATGCCTCATAATATTACATGTTATATATCCTAATTTTCCTCGTTTTGCAGAGGTAAAAACTGAGGCCTACGGTGGTTTAACATAATGTGCTTGAGTTAATAGCAAAGAAGCATCTGAACTAGAACTAAATTCAGGTCATCTAACCCCAAAGCCTGTTATTCTAAAAATATTAAATGATTTGCTGTTTAGCTCAAAATTTCTACAACTGCTTGCAGTTCTTGATATCATGGGCTCACGAACTCCTTGAATCCGAGCACCTATGCACTGTCACACATGAATATGCATGTGTGTGAGAATCTGAATGGAGTCTGAAGAGATACACTGATTCTGGAATCAACCAGAAGATTTTGTGCAGCAGACCAATTCCCCAGAGGGTGAGATTCTTCTCTTTCTCTTGAAATCCCAGCACAGTGACTGTAGGAGACAAAAGTTGGTGTCATATGGGACTGCAAACTAATACAACCTGTTTGGAAGGAAGTTAGGAGAATCCTCAAAGAACTCAAATTAGACCTCTCATTTGATCCTGCAATCCCATTACTAGGCATCTACCCAGAAGAAAAAAAAAATTATCATAAGGACACTTATACTAGGCATTTATTGCAGTTCAATTTACAATCACCAGAATGTGGAAACAACCTAACTGCCCACCAACCCAGGAATGGATTAACAAACTGTAGGCTGTGTATACCATGGAATACTATTCAGCCATTAAAAAAAGATGCGGACAGGTGGCGCCTATGGCTCAAAGGCGTAGGGCACTGGCTCCATATGTTGGAGGCGGTGGGTTCAAACCCAGCCCCAGCCAAAAAAAATGCAAAAAAAACAAAACAAAACAAAAAAAAAGATGAAGACTAACATCTTTCAGTGTTAACCTAGATAGAGTTGGAGCACATTCTTCTTAGAAAAGTATCATAAGAACGGAGAATAAAGTATTCAATGCACTCAATTCTAATATGAAGGGAGTAGATGATCTAATATATACCCACAAAAGTAGAAAAACTCAAATCAATTCCAGGTGCGGGGGAGAGAGACAAGGATTAGAGAGAGAGAAGGAAGCGGGTGGGGGTTCACGGTGTATGGCTCACCTCTTGGGGGTGGAACACAACTATAAGAGGGCTTTACCTAACAAATACAAACAGTGTAACCTAATACTTTGTGCCCTCAATGAACCTGAAACAATAATAATAATAATAATAAAAGTTGGTATCATGGAAGCAGAGAGCAGAATAGTGCTTACCAGAGACAGGGGAGGGAGCTTGGTTAGCATGTGCAAAGTTACAATGAACAAGAGGAATATCTCCTAGTGTTCTATTGCAGAATGATACTGTACCTATAAACTAGCCAGGACAGCAGCCTTTGAATGTTCTTACCACAAAGAGATGATAAATACATGAGGTGATGGAGGTTTTTAACCCTTCTGAAACTTCATTAAGCTACATCATCATCATCACCATTATCAGGAGGCATTACATGTATTATTATCTTCATGTCCTACCCTATAATTTTTTATGTTTACTGCCTTTCCCAATTCTCCTTCAAATGGGTGATTGTCATAATTAGAGCATCAGTTTAGGTTCTACTACTGCCAATAAAGTACTTTCATTTTAAATTCAGCCGGACAAATTCTGATCGATAATTTCCTGTTGTATAAGCAAGCAAGATTCAAAAATAATATGTTCTTCTAACACAGTATAACTGAGGAATGGACAGGACTCACTGAAATATACTTAACCTGCAACCCTTAAGCAGTGCGTGAGCTGGGTGTCCTGTTAATGACTTAAACCTCCAGGTAAGGGAGACCAGATGCTTGCCATCTGCTCTGTGACCACTGTGGGAATTATTGGATGCCCTAAGGTTTGGGCTTACAAAAGTCTGTGAAATGATGACCTTAAAAGAATGTTAAGTTTGGAAATAAATAGGAATGTGTAATGTGTACTGAAAAATTTTTGGCATGGATGAACCTTACAGGCATTCTTAAAAACAGAAGATGGATGTAAATATATGTGATTGATAAGCCAAAAATGCATGCAAATGTACATACAAAAAATATAATATGGATTTTAGTTCTAGAAACCCCATTTCACTAGTTCTTTCTGTTATTCTAGCTATGTCAATTAGACCTACACTGCTTTGTAAGTGAACTGTTACGAATGGGTGACTAGGAGACAGACCCATGAAAATGTACTCCACCATGTTAGCTACAGCTTGTCCACCACATGGCAGGAATGACAACTCTTCTTTCTCCTGGTCCCATTTTTAATCACTGAACATTTCAACACAAAAAATAAATCATAACATGTTCTAATATATTTTTGCCAATATGCAGCCATCCCCAAAACAACCTTACCCTTATATAAATAAATCTGGATACTGGACATAAACACTGTGTCTTAATAGTTTCAAAGGATGGAATTATCTCATGAATAGTTGTCTTACTCTCTATAAAGAGAGCAACAATATTTCCCTTTGGGTATCTTACCTGAAGTATAAGAAAGCCTAATGGAGAAATAATGACCAAGATAATTCATCTTTGCATAGTTTATGGAGCCAGACCCGTTCACTTCTTAATTTCCTTCTGTACTTGTAAAATTCAGTTTAATGTGACTTTCAGAAATACAAAAATAAGACTTTTTGTGCTATAATTTGATTATTACTATCATGCTTTTATCACTTATCTCATAATGTTCTCCTCTCTTGAAAGATATAAAGAATATATATATTCTTACCTAGTTATGACATAAAATATTTCCAATTTACTTAGAAAATCTGATTGACTGTATCTTTTATCATTAATTTATATTATCTTTTACTTGTGACAGAATTATATGGCCCCAACTATCCTTATTTCATATATAGCCTGTATGAAATAAAAATTCAATTACTTAGAAAAGATGTTAACAATGGACTGCAATAAATTAGAGAATTTTAAAGCAGTTTTGATAAAAGTATAATCACAGATTTACACTATCAGCTTTTGTACTATATTAATGCTTCAGGGTCAGAAGAAAGAAAAATGTTTAAAAGTCAATCCAAAGTTTAATGAATTTACTTTTAAATCCATAACTAGCTCATGCAAATAAGGAGCTCTTATAAAGCAGTGGGAAAAAAGACTGTAAGTTTTAAGAATTAATTACATTAGATTATATAGGGTTTCCTTATTATAGAAGCCAAGCAATGTTCAGAGACTACTAAATGCTAATAATATTAAATTATATTAAGTCACATTAAAATAACATTTAATTTTTCTTTATTTATTTAATATTCTCTAGAACAAACATGAAGTCATTATATTATAGGTATATAATTTTTTCTTATAAATGTAGCAATTAAAGTCAATATTCTTCCTGCCCCTACGCCAACATGGAAATTCAATTATTACATGCTGGGCATCAGTGAGAATCTTGATTTTTTAAATTTTTTATTATACATGGGTTAAGTTACTGATTCACGTTGCAAAGAATTTTTTGTTTTGAGACAGAGTCTCACTTTGTCACCCTCTGCAGATTGCCCTGGCATCACAGCCCACAGTAACCTCAGTCTCTTGGGTTTAAGTGATTCTCTTGCCTCAGCTGCTCAAGTAGCTGGGACTACAGGCACCCACCACAACACTCAGCTACTTTAGAGATAAGGTCTTGCTCTTGCTCAGACTGGTCTTGAGCTGGTGAACTCAGGCAATCCACCTGCTGGGCCTCCCAGAGTGCTAGGATTAGAGGTGTGAGCCACTGCCCCCAGCCTCACAAATAATATTTGAATGGAAGTGGAGCACCTGAGCAGCTGGACTCATCGAGCTGGAGGTCCACGCAGTCAACAGAACCATCACAGCGCTGGGGAGCTAGCACACAGCTCTCAGAGGAAGGACATACCAGGGCTCCGTTAGAACAGCTCTTATTGGCTGAAAAACAGAATAAACATCATGGTTGAAAGCATGTCTTCTTTTTTTCCTCCAATATATTTCTAATAATGAAATAATAAGACAGTTTATTGTGTTACCCTTTATTTTTCTCCAGTTCTATATTTTAGAAGATTTATCGACTTAAAATTTCCTGCCAAAACTTGTGGGTGGAATCATTTCCTAGATGTGCACTCTTCTGGACTGAATTGCGTCCCCACCATGTTCATGGTTGAAACTCTCACCCATAATAAGACTGTTTATAGAGATACGGCTTTTACGAAGGTAATGAGGGTTAAGAGAGGTCATCAAGCTAAAGCCTTAATGCAGTATGACTAATGTCCTAGAAGGGAGAGACATCAGGAATACACTTGCACAGAGAGGCGTGTGAGGCACAGTGAGAAGATGATCATCTGTAAGTTCAGAGAGAGGCCTATATCTTGAACTTCTAGACTCCAGAACAGTGAGGCAACACATCTTTGTTGTTTAAATCACCTGATTTGTGGCATTTGGTTATGGCAGCTGTTGTGAGCAGTACATGCTTTATGTAGTACTATATATGCAATCAAATACATTGTAGGTACTTAGAGCCTGGATTTATTTTAGAAGAGGAGTCAACTTTTACTTCAAGGCGGATGCTCTTGCATTTCCGTTGCTTCATTAATGTTCCCCATATTATACGTAATCAAACAGAAAGAAACTGCAACTTGCTTGAACTTCATCAGCTTCCATGTGGGGCATAATTCATGGGAGATCACTGATTGCCTGCTAGGCCTGCATGGCGATGTAGGTCACTGACTCTATGACCCTGCATCTTGGAGGAATTTTAGTCATTCTACAGTCTCCTGTTGGGGGCCACATGAGGAGCTTGGTCTGACTTCAAGAGGCAAAGAGATTAATAGGATGGGGAGCTATTGCTCATGAGCCTGTGCTTATTTCAGAAAAATGTCTTTAATGGTACCTTTCAAAAGCACTGGCAACTATTCAATGGCTATCTAGTCCAGCAAAGGACTCTACCACCTTCCTTGAATAAGACTCTTGATTAATTCAATTATATATGTTTTGTCCATCAGGAAGCTTGGTTCTTAGTCCCAGGACTGTATTCTTGTATTCTGGGCTGATCTGTATTTTCTGGTTTTCTTCATGCACTAGTTTTGGTCTATGATGTTGGTTGATGTTTGTCTTATCTTTGAACATTTTTTATGGGATAGCTCATTTATCTAGTATTGTTATATTTGTGGAGCAGAGGGAACGTGTCAAAGCATGAACTCACTGCACTAATTTGTAGAAAGTCTGGATAGATTTCAAAAGCACTCAGTAATAATGATCCTGAGCTATACTTCTCTTCTAACCCTGCTCCTCTGAGTCCCAGAGTTCAGCAGAGATATGTTGAGGCAGCAGTGGACAGTCAGAGCTGTCTGGCACTTAACCCGGGTTTGGAAAGAATAGCTCCGTTTGCATCTGATGTACTTCATGGTATAATAAACAATTTCTTATTTAAAAATTTTACTCCAAAACCTGCTACTAAAAGTTACAAAGACACTGGGAGCAGTGGCTCATGCCTATACCCCTTGTCTAGGAGGCTAAGGCAGGTGGATTGCCTGAGCTCAGGCGTTAGAGATCAGACTGACCAAGAGCCAGACCCTGTCTCTGCTAAAAATGGCCAGGTGGGTATTTGTAGTCTTGGCTGCTTGGGAGGCTGAGGCAAGAGAATCTCTTGAGCCCAAGAATTTGAGATTGCTATGAGCTATGACATTACAGCACTCTACCCAGGGCACAGAATAAGAGTCTGTCTCACACAGGAAAAAAAAAAAAAAAAAAAAGTTAAAAAGCAATGGTCTGAAAAAATCCTTGCAAAAGAATAAAGACAATTAAGTCACAACTTTGCAAAGTAAATTGACAATTTAGAAAACTCAGGTATATATATATCCCCAAGTATAGGTCTTGTATAGATATTGTCAGTTCTACCCTAAATCATTTCTCCCTTCAAGCATGACTGTGGGTTGGAAGGAATTATTTATTTGAGGTCTCATAGACTATTGACACATTCGGTTTAGAGACCTGTCCACCAAAATATATATAAAGTCGCACATAAAAAGTGGTGTTTTTAAGAATGTGTATCTCCATTAACTGAAAATGCTAGCTTGAAAAATTTAAGCAATGCTCTTTATTGAAAATTTTTTCTTAAGGCATTAGAATATCAATTCACAGTAATGAATATGGTTGAGCTTCCATAGCATGGAAGACACTGCACTAAGAACTGAGTGGAGGATTCAGGAGAGAAATTTTAACAATGAATGACCAGAATATATACAACAATGACAGTAAGGAAACAATAAAGGAGTGATTAATGGTTCAAAGTAATGGTGAAAGGAACTGCTTCAGGTCAGATGCCGCTGGCAAAGCGCTATTATAGATAAGTGTTACAAAAAGAAGAACTCGTGAGCACAGGGAGATCTACAAAGGCTGGATGCAGGAGTAAAGTCTTGAAATATATTTAAAATTGCATTATTTTTAGAGAAAAGCCATTTAGCAGAGTGGGAAAAAAGCTTATAGACGGAAAATCAGTAAGTCACATATAGGAACAGTGAGTACAGCAGGTTGCCTTTAACTAGGAAGTTTAGGTAGGGAGGTAAGGCAGATAAAATCTAGAAAAAAAAATAAGACTGGAATTAGATTACAGAAATGACTGAGTTTCCAGGAGAAGGTTGATCTTCAGCTTTTACAGAGGGTTAAATCATTTTAGGATTATGTAGACAAGATAAATTATGTTGCAAACCGACTGAACTAAGAAATAGAATAATTGTTCAACTCTTGTAAGAAAAATAGATATTTGTTAAAAATAAATACATATATACAGGTATACCTTGGTGATACGGCAGGTACAGTTCCAAAAAAGTGAATATTGCATCAACTCAGATCAAATCAGATTTTGTTTTTCCAGTGAATATAACAGATATGCTCATACATACCGTAGTTTATTAACTGTGCAACACTATAATATCTCACAAAACCATGCATATATCTTAATTTAAAAATACTTCATTGCTAAATATACTAATAATTATCTGAGCCTTTAGAAAGTCATAATCCTTTTGCTGGTGAAGCGTCTTTTCTCGATGCTGATGGCTTTCACTGCTGAGGGTGGTGGTTACTCAAGAATCATGTGACTGGCAATTTATAAAAATAAGATAAAAATGAAGTTTGCCACATTGATTGACTTTCCTTTCTTAAAAGATTTCTCTGTAGCAGGCAATGCTGTTTCATAGCATTTTACCCATAGTAGAACTTCTTTCCAAATTGAAGTGAATCCTCTTAAATGCTGCTGCTGCTGCTTTATTAACTAAGTTTATATAATATTCTAACTCCTCTTTCGTCATTTCAGCAATGTTCACAGCACCTTCTTCACCAGGAGTAGGTTCTAAACCAAGAAACCACTTTCTCTGCTTATCCTTAAGAAGCTCAAGTTTGATCATGAGGATGCAATAATTCAGTCACATTTTAGGCTCTAGTTCTTCAATTCCAGTTCTTCTGCTATTTCCACCACATCTGCAGGGTCTTCCTCATCTGAAGTCTTGAACTCCTTAAGGTCAACTATGAGGGGTGAAATCAACTTCTTCCAAAACCCTCTTAATATTGATCACATTTTGAACGCCTCCCACCAGTCATGAATGGTCTTAATGACATCTGGAATGGTGGATACTTTCTAGAACATTGTCAATTTACTTTGCCAAGTTCCAACACAGAAATCACTATTAGGCAGCCATAGGTTTACAAAATATATTTCTTAAATAATAAAATTTGACAGTTGAAATTACTCTTTGAGCCATAGGCTACAGAATGGATATTGTGTTAGGCAACAAAAACAACATAGATCTCCCTCTATATTTCCTTCAGAGGTCTTGAGTGGCCAGGTACATTGTTGAAGAACATTGATATTTTGAAAGGAGTCTTGAGATCTACTGAAAACAAAGTAGAGGAGTAGATCTCAAGAGTAGGCTTAAAATATTTAATGAACTATGCTATAAACAGATGTGCTGTCATCCAGGTTTTATTACATTTATAGAGCACAAGCAGAGTACATTTAGCATAATTCTTAAAGGTCCTAGTATTTTAAAAATGGCTTTTAGGTAAATGAGCATTGGTTTCAACTTATAATATAGGGTGTCCCAAAAGTCACCGTATGTGGGGGAAATGACAACTTGAAGCTCAATGTACTTTATACCAAACTATTTACAAAATATTCTCAATGGTTGGCCACCTCTTTGTAAAATTTTGTAATTAATATTTTGTAAATAAAGGTACATTGGGCTATAATTTCACAATTTTTCTGTATATGGTGACAATGAGGATAATTTTGGAGACACCATATGTAATTCACCAGCTACATTATCCCTTAACAAAAGCCATCCCGTTCTTTGAAATTTGAAGTCAGGCATTGGCTTTTCCTTTCTAGCTATGAAAATCTGGATGGCATCTTCTTCCAAGATAAGGCTGTCTTGTCTACATTGAAAATCTGTTTAGTGTAGCCACCTTTATCAATAATCCTAGCTAGATCTCAATAACCGGCTACAGGCTTTACGTAACCACTTACAGCTTCAATTTGAAGTTGTACGTTACGGAGCTGGCTTCCTTCCTTAAATTGGTAGCTTCTGATTTTTCTTCTGCAGCTTCCAGCTTCATGGCCTCTCTGAGCCTTCACAGAATTGAAGAGAGTCAGGGCCTTGCTCTGGATTAGGCTTTAGCTCAAGAGAATACTATGGCTGATTTGACTCTCCATCCACACCACTAAAACTTTCTCCATGTCAACATTAGGCTGTTTCACTTTCTTATCATTCCTATGTTCAGTGGAACAGCACTTTTGATTTCCCTGAAGAACTTTCCCTTTGCATTCAGAACTTGAGTAACTTTTTGGTGCAAGGGACCTAGCTCTCAGCCTAACCCAGCTTTTTGCATGCCTTTCTCTCTAAGCTTAACTATTTCTACCTTTGGAGTTAGAGTAAGAGATCTGGGATTCTTCCTTTCATTGCAAAACTTACAGGCTATCGCAGAATGATTACTGCCTTAATTTTCATAGTTTTGTATCTCAGAGAATAAAGAGGCCTGAGGAGAGGGAGAGAGACAGGGGACAGTCAGTTGGTGGAGCTGAACATCCTGTCAGAACACACAGGATGTCGGTCAAATTCACTGCCATACCCAGGTACATTTCATGTGCCTCCAAACAATTACAACAGTAACATCAAAGATCACCAATCACAAAGCACCATAAACAGATATAATAATAATGAAAATGTTTGAAATATTTTAAGAACTACCAAATGGGACAGAGACATGAAGTGACCACGTTTTTGGAAAAAATAATACTGACAGTCTTGCCTAACACATGATTGCCACTTCCACTTTTAAAAAAACAATCTATATAAAGGGCATAAAGCAACTTGCAGTAAATTGAAATATGTCTATATATACATGTATCTACATAGCCATGTATATATATGTGTGTATATATATGTGTATACATACATCTTTTGGTGTAGAAACTTTTTTAACATCTTGATTTTTCATTGCAAAAGGCTGAGGGATCATATGTAAGTTGTAAGTTTCTAAACAATACAGTGTTAAAATTCTTATACAAAGGTAGCAGATACTAGTTATCTACTTGTAAAGTTTGTATTTTGAACATTTCTACTAATGGAAATACTAATTCATCTATATTTCTTAACCCAGTTTTCAATGTGACAGATGATTTATTTTCAAGTTGACTGTTTAATGAGGAACTCTAAACTGCAGGTGGTATAAGTCTACAACATTGGCACAAATAGTGCTGAATCACAAATAAAGCTAAGAAAATAAGTGGTTTCAACATAAAAGGTTTTACTTTCTCCATTTTATTAGAAAGTCAATCAATTAGATAGGTAAAAATTGACCTTTCGCTTTATGAAATTTGATAACAAAAAGAGTGTTTGTGCGGTGTCTAAAATAATATAACACAGCTAATGGATATTTATCAAGTTCCTTTAGAAGTAGGTAGGAAATAATTTATGAATGCTATGAATATTTCTTTATCGACATTCATAAAACAAAGTAAATTATACTGAATATAGAAATATTTTCCCTCCTTTATTCATACATATACAACAAAGACAAATTCTAAAATTAGTCCAAATTATCACTGTATAAAATTTATAGGTAACATTTTCATGGACAATATCTATTTTGGGCTACATTCCCTTTCAGACTTATGTGGGTTTTGCTTGTTTGTTTGTTTGTTGAGACAGAGTCTCACTCTGTTACCCTGGGCAGAGTACAATGGCGTCAGAGGTCAGAGCAACCTCAAACTCTTAGGCTTGAGAGATCCTCTTGCCTCACCCTCCTGAGCAGCTGGAACAACAAGCATGTGCCACCTTGCCCAGCAAGTTTTTCTCTATTTTTAGTACAGATGTGGTCTCACTCTTGCTCAGGCTTTTCTTGAACTTCTGAGCTCAAGGGATCCTCCCACCTCAGCCTCGCAGGA
Source organism: Loris lydekkerianus (assembly GCA_963574355.1). Classification (NCBI taxonomy): domain Eukaryota; kingdom Metazoa; phylum Chordata; class Mammalia; order Primates; family Lorisidae; genus Loris; species Loris lydekkerianus. Next base: position 32,493 of record CAUYPK010034244.1, read on the forward strand.
TTCTAGAAATGAGCTACCACACCTGTCCCCAGGCTTAAGTTTTAATGTCTATAAAATGTCTACTCCTTTTTAAACCAAAACAGGCTAAGTAGCATAGGTTATTTTATGCCTCTTAATCCATCCATTCTGCCATAGGATATTTAAAAAAAAATCATGAATGTTTCTCATTGGACTTACTCCTTAAAGGCAAAATTCTCATTATAGTTGCTGTGTGAGAAACATACAAAAATAAAGTATGTAGGACTAGGAATGTGCATGCATTTTCTATTCAAAGAGAAACTACACTCTGCAGGTGTTCAATGTTTTTAACACCAGAGGAACTATTAGGCTGTGAGTATGAAGGCTACAAGTCGTTCAGGGTACACACACAACTAATACAGAGCAGAGTAGATACTAATTCTATTTCTGATTAAGTCTAAGCACCACCCTTACTTATGAAAATATCTTAGCAGTTTAAATAAATTTCAATTAAACAATAAAATAACTTAATGGGAAAAGGATAATAACTTATTATGTGTGCATTACATACTCTCCTGTATTAATTTCCCTTCATCATTCAACACCTCTGTGCACAGACATAATTACCAAGACTTCAACGTTGAATAAAGTGAGGTACACTGGATAAGAAAGGGAGTTGGCAAAGGCAGAGGGATAATCTTTACACTGTCCTTGAAAAGGATTACAGGATGCTGAGATCATGGTTAAAATATGTAAAGGCCAATGACATAACAACAATGTTCATGATAACGGTGGATCTACAAATCTTAGGGAAATGACCCATTCCGAACCATCAGAAATCAACTTCATAGGGTGTACTGAGTACGCCTGGAAAGTAGGTACGCTGCTCACCTCCCTGTTTGTGTTTTACAGTTGTATCTGTCACTAGCGGATTGTTTCTATGAGCTGCTCCTGATCTAACCTCCACCTTCTCTTCCTGCCCTGGGCCTTGGGAGGGTGAACTCTAAGGCAACATCAACAAGCTTCTTTGACTTCTAGATTACAATTGAGTTTGGCCAATGGTAATGCCAAAAGCAGATTAATACAGAGAGAAGAAAGTCTATGAAATCAGCATGGACTAGCTCTTTCGCTTAATAAAATGCCACACCTGTTATCAAACAGTCCTCTTTAAATTCAGGTTAAGGGGCCTGATACCTGTCTTACACCCTCTGGTCTATCAGCGACAAAAGCTTCCCCTCTTATCAACCCTTATGGCTTTGCTATGCATACCATTTCCCTAACAAACAATCACCTTATTAATATAGTCTCAACTTATGCAAGACCAATGCACCCTTATTTATTTATTGTTTTCCAGGAAATTGACAGATATGACAATCTTTAAACCTTCCTGGTAAACACATTACTATCTGAGAAATATAGGTGAAAAGAGTGTTTGTAGCATAATGCTATTGCTCTAATGATTAATCATGTTTGATATTTTCATTTCATTTTTTTAGGAAAGAAGATATTTTAGATAAAAGGAATATCATTTCAGCCTGTAAAAAATTAGCATGTTTCCAATGGAAAGATGATATTAAGTATGAATTATTTTAAAATGTTGAACTTACAGGTTTGTCATCTGAACATTCTGATCACTAGAAAATTTTTTCTGCTATAATATAAGGTAAAAAGGCCTCTAAATAATAATTGCTATGGATTTCCTTGGCTAAAATTGTAAACATGTCAGAATTCTTATTCTTATAACACTTAAACACAAACAAGGCACCCCGAATAAACGAAGCTCTTCTTTTATCCTACATCACACTCATTACACCTGTGGAATATATCTAGGATTGGTTTTTCTCTTTGACATTTCCCATTTGCTCTTCAAAAAGATTGACTTCAGGGTGGCGCCTGTGGCTCAAAGGAGTAGGGTGCCGGCCCCATATGCCAGAGGTGGCGGGTTCAAACCCAGCCCCGGCCAAAAGCTGCAAAAAGAAAAAAAAAGATTGACTGCAGAATTCTGCCCTCCTACCTTACAGGAAACTCCAAGATAATCAAAAACTGCTTTTTGCCTTTCCATATTTGTACTTTTTAGGCCCACTCTTATTCTACCTCTCAGAAACATTCCAGGCTGTGAATACTCTCTGATACTTAAGGCTTTCTACCTTTGCTTTAAGGGAACCACTCTCTTGCTGCCCTTCCATGTCTATGACCATGTCTTATCAGTATCTTCCACAGTTGCCTTTTTGAAACTGTCCCTTAAGTGTTCCTTTAGATGCTGTCTCTTCATCTGCACCTACAGCTTCATCGTCATATGCTGAGAGCTGTGCGTATCTTCCTATATCTTGCTCCCAAGTGCAAGATACACATTTTGAACATACCCATGTGGAGGTGTCACAGGTATCACAAATACAACACACCTGAAAAGGAAGCCACAGCCTTTCCCAGTACGATGCTCTTCTCCTGTTGTTGTTCCTTAGCTCAAGAAATGGCACTTGACCTGTCCTGATGCCAAATGAGAATCTTGGAAGAACTTCTCAATTCCTTTCTCTTCTTTATTTCTCACTGTCCCTTAAACCTATCTGTAATCTTTACCTCATTGTCTAATCAATAGGTTTGCATCTGAACTGCAATATCTTCCTCACTCTAGGCCATCCCACAGACAGCGAGGCACCGTCGTGCAGCGCTGGCCTGAGTGTGTGTGTGTGGGGGGTACTGTGCACAATCTGCTCTCTGCTTCTCTCTCCAGAATCCTTTCCATATTTCTCACTTGACTCTGCTCTGGTAATACCAAGTAAGTTTCGCTCAAACACCTTACTCTCTGTTACCGGAACAATCTTCACTTGAGTCAAGCCTCTCTGCTTTATCTGTTTAATGACCACTTGCCTTTCCAAGGCTGACTGTACAATCACTTTTCTTGTTAAAACATTCAGGCTCCCTAGCCCCAGACATAGGGAGTATCCTGTGTGTTTATCTCTGCCATAGACATGGGCACCCAGTGTTCCCCGTTTTCTCTTGCTACTCTCCTTCAGTAGTGTATCTACATCTACAAGTGGGGCTGGGATGATGTCATCTCCACCTCCATCATCAGGGTCTAACAGAGGATGTGGCCTCGAAGAGGCTCTTAATGTAGCTTTGTGAATGGATCGATGAATGTGAATCTATAAAATGCCATTCTAAATCAATAAGGGAGGACTCCCCAAGATATCCTTCAGATAGTTGGTGGATTGTGATCACTGAATGATTCTATACTGTAATGATGGTCTAGCATTTTGTCCCTACTTTAATTCTTATTCTGGACTTATTTCCCTTTAGAAGCAGGACTTCATATAACTAGTCAAACTCCAATTTTCCAGTGAATGCCTAAAATGACAAGGGCACAGTACTTTCCTTTAAATAGCATTCTTACTTGGAGCCAACATCATATGACTGTACTGAAGTTAATATGATTTCTATCAGCCAAATTACATCAGAGCCCTGATGGGAACAGAGATAAGTAATTTGGCAGGCTTTCTCTTTTCTATTCACCTCCATTTGCTTACCTTGCCTCTAAGAAAATGTTATAAGACCTGACAAGTTGGTTTTATCACAGAGAGAATTTATGCACAGGAAATAACAGGAAGATAAAAAACCAACCCGTAAGCCTAAACCAGTAAAAGAACTTTGCTGATTGAAGGCCAATGCCTTTAAACATTCAAAGGCCATCTCTTTTCTTTCATTCATCTTTATTCCTTTTCCAATAGTTATCATAATTCTGGATGCTCATACTAAATAGAACCCTGAAATAGTCCTATATTTCTTTCCATCTTCTCCTTTCATAGTTACATTCTAAACTACTTTTTACTGTTCCAAATAAGCGTGATCATTAACACATGCTTTGTGATGGTTTGTGGATGCCTGTCAATAATAAGAATATAGAATAGAGGATATAGAATAGAGGATATTAGAATATAGCATAGTCAAACATAAATATATAAGCAAGCAAATATGTAATTAAGTATAATGGGGGTACTTGGACTCTACCACAATTATGTACTTGCCTTAAGATGTATGTAATTACTTCTTAACTATTCATGATATTCTTCCTTCTCTATCTGACATTGTTTATAATAAAAATAGAAGATATAGAATGAAGAGCTTGGGGTAAATACATGCATCTGCTCAAATCCTCGTTTCCTTGTACATTAGGTATTCTTGACTTCATTAAAGGTAATGAACTAAAACTGATAGCACTTAATGACCCCAGGATTGGACTGGTAGGAAGGAGCAAGTATGAGATTCAAGTGCATGTCCTTGAATCTTTTCCATTCCAAGAACTCTTAATGACATGGCATCTATTTAGGTAATTGTCCAAACCTGACCCTTAATCATATACAGTGGTACCTGTGTAAGTTGACCACCCAAGTGACTATAACAAGCTGGCCAACATACAGAGGTGGTCAACATAAGGAAGCAGCACTACTGTACTGATACGTCCATGGGGTGCATGTCCAGTCTATGAGGTCAACTTAAGGAGGTGTTCCATGTAGGGAAGTGATCAACTACGGAGGCCCCACTGGGCATATACTCATTCACACAGATATTTGTTTCTAACCTTTTACTTGAGCCACTTCATGAACTTTTATGGTATAAAGAAATTGTAATCATACTACTTTAAACCATTTCCATAAACGTGTGTTAAAAAGATAGCAAATACATAAGGGCATGCCCCATGGGAATGATATGAAATGGTGTAGGCAATGAGATAGGTTTAACAGACAGTGGTGTGACCACAAACAGAGCATTTTCAGAAAGGAAGGGCTGCTGTATGCTTTGTGCAGCAACAAAACACACACAAAAAAACTGTTATTGATGATATGGTCATAGTAAGACTCTAAAGAATGTTGTTTTATCTGTCAAGCTCTCTCTACCACTTTGAAACAGCGCGCTAAGTTAGTGAAAATAACTTACAGCAGCTAGATTCGTCTTCATTAAAGTGACAGTCAGACACCCCATCACATAGCAGGAGGGATGGGATACACTCGTCTGTAGAGCACTGGAACTCCATTTCCCCACAGAGATGAGGAGAGGGGCTGAGAAAACAATCCATTTCATCAGATCCGTCTCTGCAATCTTCCTGTCCATTACACTTCCCTGAGAGAGGGACACACTGGAGAGTGTAGATACAAGAAAATTGATCAGCTTCACAGAGCACTGGCTGTGTCGTGACAGGACCTAAAAAAAAAAAAAAAAAAAAAGAGCAAGTCAAGGCATTTGGCATTAGAGGAGTTACCACTCCATCCTGTGTCGAAACATTACAGGATACATTTGTTCTTGGACAGAAAAAAAAAAATCTTATCAACCCAAGTAAACTAATTTCCAACTAGGAATAATATGAACCCCACAAAACATAAAAATGTGACTGGAGAATATGCCTTCCTCTTAGGAATAACATTCTTTAAAAGGGGATCACTGAGGGGAAAACTGATGTTTTCAAATTAAAGAAGAAATTTTGATTCATGTGCCTTCAGTTAGAACATGAAGTCAAATGTTCCTTGAGAGTAAAGACAATTTTACAGAGTAAATGAGGTGTGCTTATAGTTTTACAATGGAAGGGAATTGTTAGGATATCAGTGTAGGGTTTCTTATTTCTTTTAGCCTCCACCTGAGCAGTCTGGTTCCTGAGACCCTGTCTAGGGCTGGGTCTCAGAAGTCAAGATCGTGGTCTTGTCAGACTGTGGTTTGCCCTTCCATCTTTATTACCGCTCCAAGGTCATGTGCTAGCAAATTGAAAGTACGGATGGAATCACAGTTTAATCCAAGATATTACATTAGAAGGCATCTTGAAGATAATCTGATTCACACTCAACCAACTCATTTTAAAGATGAGAATACTGAAGTCCACAAATTTTAAGTAACCAAAGACCCAATGTTAGTTTATAATAAACTTTCACTACATGAAACTTTTGTGCAGCCTAGGTTTGAGTCCACATTAAATTAAACGTGAAGCAGAGGTCTCTAACTGATGTTTCTAGAGGTCAGAGAAGGTATGTGAATAAGTAAGATTGTACTAATTTCCTGAAACAAATTACTGGAATGGTTCTTATATCCTGGATGATCTCTGTGCCAGTTAACACGGGACTCATCAATATATTAAGGAGAAAAACAGATCCAGAGAAGAGAGGAGCCAGTTCAGGAATAGTTTCTTTCATTTTCTTTACATTTCGAACATATTTGGGGGTTAGATGACAACAATCTGTACATAAAGATGTTACAGCAAATTCATTCTATTGGGTGTAAAAATACAGCTAGATAGAATGCACAATATTTTATAGTACAAAAAAGTGACTATAAACCAATTGGGGTATACTTTAAAATAGCTAGAAGAGTGGAATTAATATGTTCCTGACACAAGGAAATGATAAATTCCTGAGGGGATCAATACTCCAATTACCCTTACTTGATTAATTCACGTTGTATGCCTGTATCAAAATATCAGACAGACCCTGTAAGAATATACAATTGTTATGTACCCATGATAAAAATTCAAAAATCATGAACTGCCTAAAGATAGAGCTGATAAAAGATATGCAAGATCTGTATCTTAAAAATGGGAAAATATTGCTGAGAGAAATTAAGTAATTTTTTAAAATGAAGCTTGAATATTCCTCTTCCTCCTCACTCAGCCAATAGCATAGGTCTATCTGGAAGGTACCTGACTCTGACCCTATGATCAGACCCATGTACTTGAGTCTACATGGCCACCCTTAGTGAGTCTGTTTACATGGAAATGCACAAGTGGAAGAGATGTGGATATGTGACTTTGTGATACCTAACTGCCTGAAATCACAGTAACATACATAATTGTAATGCCACAATGCACACATTCTAAATTCAAACTTAGAAAATAAATTGGATTTCAATTTTATACATATATATATGTTGCTCTTTTGATAATTAACCATGGTCAAATAAATAGTTTCTCTTCGATCTTTTCATTAGATTAATCTCACATTTAAGGAAGGACAGACATCCTTTATTTTCTTTTCTTCTGAAACATTTTATGCGATAAATTTCATCTTTATGAACTCACCAAAGATCAAAAAGACTTAATTTTTTTTTTGCACATAAAGAAAATCTAGAACTGACTTTAGCGATGTATCTATTTAGCCGAGCTAAGGTATTAACCTTTTCTGAAAAAATGCAAGGGAAGCAATTTTCTCTATTCAAAGACAAACACTGAATGCTTATGTTCCCCAGCTCCTATTCACAATGGGTTATGTGCACATGTGCATGTATGTATTTGTTTATAATTTTTTCCTTACAATCAATAAGTAAAAATTAAGCTCTCTCCTTTATTTGCAGGTAGTACTGCATTAAATTCCAGAATCAGTTTTATTGAAAGATAGTCAGAACTCCCTTGATCTAGGCCCTCCTATTAAGGAAGATAGAGAACTTGTACTATTTATAATGGATTCTATTGCTAGGTCTGGCAGAGGGTACAAAGGCTAAGGGCAGAGAGCAGGACTCAAATTGTAGCTAGGAACCAAACTGCAGATGGGAACTGTTCCCTGGTGGGAACATACATAGTAAGAAGTTCCTAATGACCTTTAATTGACCTAGAGTTCATTACCATGTAATTAGCATAGCATGATGAAGCTTTTGTGAAGGATTCTGGGGAAGACCCAGGCCTAGAAAGGGAAATTATTATATACCCAACCCATTAGGTAACATGTTATGTAATCTGTTTTGTAACTCCAACCTGTCAATCATCTCAAAGGTAGAAAATGGCAACCAATCCTGCCAGGAGAAAGGCGGGAGAAACTAGTGAGCATATGAAAGGCAGGTTGTGCTCAGACTTGCAGGTCTTTCCCCACTCTCCAATCCTGGAGACTGCCTTGTTCCTCTGTCTCTAGAATGGATTTTCACTTTCTAGCACTTAGCATAGCTTTCTTTCCCACTCTTACCTTGTATAGTTTCTTTCTTTTTCCTGTAATAAGCTACTTGTGTGGGATTGCTCTATGTCTGTGATCATCCCCTCATCCACTCAACTTGGTACCATTACTCATTTCTTGCCACTGGGAACCAGAAAACATCCAGACAAACCTAATGCTATCTTGCACTGTCCAGATTCTTCCATCTAGGTCAAGGTGTCCATACCCCTAGCTGCTGGGAAGTTGCCAAATAACATCTCATATTTGAGTACAGTTCCAAAATTCCCCTCCACCATCACCTGCCCTCCCAGGAACAGCTCCATTCACTGACTGACGAACTGGGGATAAGATGGCCTAGGCCTTGCATCTCCATGTGAGATGTCTAAGAAGGGCCAGTGCAGCTCCAGAGCTTCCCACAGTATCAGCTGCACTAGCACCCCTAATTCTGTTTCCTTCCCTCTTTGCAGGGATGTTCCTGAGAGCATTTCCAATAACCTTCTACATTACAATCTGCCACAGATCTGACTTCCCAGAGAACCTGATTTACAACACTATCCAAACATCAAAAATATATCTAGTTTTAAATTAAATCCCATCTGAATTTTTCTTGAATTTTCCTCTGAAGCATTTCTGACATAGGAGGAATAGGAATTTGGGCTCCTTAGGGGAGTCTAGGTAGGCTGTTAGCCAGAAGCTGTCCTCCATTAGCTCAATATTTCTTTTAAGTCCCTTGCTTTACCCTAAAGGAAATTCTGTATTCTACAACACAATACATCCATGCTTTTTCAATATGAACAACTTCCTTCAGGTGATCAAAAAAGATAAATATTCCTAGAGGAAAACTGCATTTTCTTTGATCTGAACACCCGCTGTTGCATATGTACTTTCAGTGCGGCCACAATTCAAAAGGTTTTTCTCTATAATTTTAATTTCAATGAATTTAATCTTTGTTTTTACCCATGAAGGTTAACTAATTATTATAGAAGGATAACAAGTTTTCAGGGTGTTGGAATCAACAATAAACTGTATCTCATGCTGTAGTTCACAATTAATTTATTCTTTTTATTAGATCTGATCACATTATACAACTTCTTTTATCTCTGTAAAGTAGGAAAATATTAATTGCTCTCTTTTTATACTCTAATAAATCCCAGCAGTACCTGAAATGTATGCTACTGAGTGTAGAAGCCAATTTAGAAAGGCTTCACAATGCGTGATTCCAACTATATGACATTCTGTAAAAGGCTGGACTGTGGAGATCAGCAGATGCCAAGAGTTTGGAGGTTGGAGATGAAGCAGGGAGGAAAAGAGGAGGATCACAGGGGATTTTAGGGGGGAAGTGAAACCATCCTATATGATACTAAAGTGGTGGATACATATCACTATAGACAGGAGAACCTCCATAGCTGACCCTGCATTGACTACCTCCTTAAGGTGACCCAATTTTCATAGTCCAGACATGCACCACATATACTTAATGGAAATTCCTTATGTTGACTATCTCTATATGTTGACCAGTTTGTTATAGTCCCTTGGGTGGTTAACTTACAGAGGTTTTACTGTATCTGTCCAAATCCATAGAATTTTTAACAGTAAGAGTAAACTCTAATGTAAACTATGGGCTTGAGGTAATAATGATGTGCTATTTCAGGTTCATCTCACTAATTTTAACACATGTAGCACCCTGGGGCAGGATATTGAGGGGTAAAGGAAATATATTGAAACTCTGTACCTTCTGCTCAATTTTGCTGCAAACCCCAAACTGCTGTAAATTATAATGAATGTACATATATATGCACATATAATCACATTTCAATATCTGAGTACCAGTACCACTTACAACCTATGTTGTAGCCTATGGCCACATTTGATATCTCTCTCTTAAAATTTCTATGTTCTAATTTCTCCAGATCCTTTTTAAAATGAAAGATCCAACATTCAAAATGGACAATACTTTGACAAATGTAGTATGCATTAACATTGGTCCATTTCTTACTATGCCCAATGAGCTCCTTAGTCAGACTGAAGGGCAAGGCTAGTGAATGCACAAGGCTAATGGTGTCTGACCAATCCAATGGTTAACTTCCTCGGAAATTCATGTTGTGGTTCATTACATGAGAGACTCCGTGGGAGAGCGTCACATGCTCAGTACAAAGCTAAAATTCATATCAGGAGAGAAAAATGAAGTAGCACATTCTAAGTTTACAGAATCATTTTCATATATCCAAAAGAGTCCCATTAAAATAGAAAGGATGAAGAGAAGAAAGAATGAGAGAGGGACACTCGGAAATGTTGGTGATGGTGACGGTGATGGGGGGAGAGAGAGGAGGGGAGAACAACACTCTACAGGAGTGTGGATCCACTTTGACAACACGATTCATTACATTTTGGATGTTTTGTGTGTTTGTTTTGTTAAGTCAACATTCCTCAAGCTACATTTGATTGGGGGTATTATATACAGCCGATGCTGGGAGCAGGAGGAAGAAAGAGATGTCTGTGAAAGATTAGTTTATGTGCTTCAGGAGATTGCATCCAAAAAAGACAGGACCACAGTTTTCAAGTGTGTTGGAATCAACAATAATGATATCAGCAATATCTAATGCAATAGTTTGCTACTGACGTATGCTTCATATTCAGAGCTGACTCAAAGCTGTACCAAAAATAAAATTATTTTCATTTTCTTGTATCACACCAAATGTGCTTCCTCCAGTAAGAACAAGGGTATGGATTTAGAACTGTCATCTGGGAATTGTACATAAATCATATTCCCTTATCTATGTTGTACTAGTAATGTGACACGCACATGAACATCAGCTATCCTGTCTTCTAGCAGAAAATAGGTTAAGAAAGGCTGCTTTAGAGTTGAGGGGATCAATGAACAAGTTAAGAAAAGGGATTCTGAAACAATGGAAAAAGCTCACAATTAAAGCTGTGTACTAATGCCACCAGGAATTTGCAATTGCATCACTATAAAATCACTATAAAAGTATCTTTACCAGGTCATTATCTTTTTTTTTTTTTTTTTTTTTGGCCCAAAGCTGTGATTTCACATAATTTGGACATTTTAAATCAGATTGGACAAGTTTTAACCTCCTTTTGGGAATACAGTGAAATCTCAATGCCCAACAGAGTTAATAGTATGAAGTCTGTGTTCAATAAATATTTCTTACATTGGTGAATAATAAATCAAAGGTTAAAATTATACTTCCCATTATAATTGACATGGAGTTAGTAACCAACATGGATGAACTACAGAATGCATTTGCTTTTTCTATTAACATAATAAACCACAAGAGTAAAATGTTAGATCAGCAAAATAGAAATTAGAAAGATTTTTTTTTAAAAGATTACTATTCTGATATACAGAGAGTACCAAAAAAAGTTTATACATTTTATGAAAGGAAAAACCTGTATTAAAATGTTAATACTCAATAGATACTGATAACAAAAGATGAATACAAGTCACACTTGACTTCTGCAATTACAAGGGGTGCTCCAAGTATGTACATAATATAATATATAATACATAGATAACATCTCTTATAATGGGTATACATTTTTGGCACCCTTAGTATTTGAATATAAATCTATACTTTAATAACCAAAGTTATCATTTATTTTATATGGATCCTATGGGTTTTTATACAAATTGTTTTAGAAGTTTCATGAAATTTTACATGAAGAAATTTTGCAATCAATGTTTAACATACATTTGTAAGAATAAATCTGCCATTTTGTTTTCTAGTAGATCTTAGAAGAGAGGAAAGGAAACACCTTTAATGAAACCTACATGGGAGTCTGGGCACGGTGGGTCATACCTGTAATCCCAGCACTCTGGGAGACTGAGGTGGGCGGATTGCCTGAGCACTTGAGACCAGCCTGAGCTAGAGCAAGACCCCCGTCTCTTAAAAAAAAAAAAAAAAGCCAAGCATTATGGCAAGGGCCTATCGTCCCAACTACTTGGGAGGCTGAGGCAAAAGGATGGCTTGAACCCAAGAGTTTGTTTGAGGTTGCTGTGAGCTAAAACCATGGCACTCTACTGACAGTGACCAAGTGAGATTCTTTGTCTAAAAAAAAAAAAAAAAAACCAAACAAACAGGAAAAAAAGAAAGAAAATAAATCGACACAGGAAAAGATTTAGGAATTGGCCTTGCCAACTAACTTGGATGTTTCCAGTAACTAAGACATCTGTCCGATTACCACATTCCACCTTGTTCCTACTATGCAGACAGCTCCATTCCCTGACACCGTGGGTGTTTCTTTGTCTTCCTACAGGATCTTAAGTTTCATTGTTCACTTATGTTGGCACAGCAGTGCAATATATTTCTTATAGCAATAAAAATTATTTCATACTCATATTTTACAGTGAAATTCATAATTTACATATTTCATATTCATATTTTATAGTGAAATCCATAATTTACAGTGAAAAGAAATGTTCTCATGAATTTCATGTAAATTCAGTGAAAACCTGAAGTTCCTGAGGATGATTTAATGGATTTTTATCTTTATGATTAGTATTTTTAGTGAAAGAAAAATGGATTGTCTGTTTTGAAAGGAAAAATGATATGCACACGGAAGTTCCGTTTTAGAGAACAGAAATTAGGTTGTTGCCACATCATGTCCCACTCAGTGGGATAGACGGTAAAAACTGCCCACTATCAGATATAATACATCAGTCCCAAGTTAGTAATTGTTTCTTTCTGGAAGGTATTTCATTATCAACATGAAGAAATATCACATAAAAACATTACGGGTAGGAAAGATTACGATTCTTTAACTGGAATTTATAAGAAGCCTTGGTTTAGGGTTATTAGGAATTATAATTTTATGCTTATATTTCCACAACAGGCCTTTCTAAAGTATACAAATATTAATTTCTTTTCGATTTAAAAAACAGTCATTTCTAATGGGGACCCATAAAATAATAATTTTCATCTTTTTATTTCATCTCCATACATCTATTATTGTAAATATTCCTGGAGAGATGGTCTGTGACCTCTGTTTGACTAATGAAAATTGGAGTCTCTGCGTATGCGTGAGTATATAGAGTTGTGAGCACCTGTTGGGTGTGAGTCAAAAGTCAAAAGCCTGATGGAAGGGAAGAAAGTGAAAGAAGCTGAAAAGTTTCCAGAACTGGATCCAGGGTGGAAGGTGGGAAGTATCTGAGAATAGATGCCAGACAGAAAGTGATAATTATTTTCAAAGTGAATAGATAGGTTACAAAAAAAAAAGGGAGAGAACTGGAAGAAGTTCAGAATTAATATAAACACACTTACATGCACTTAAACATGTGCATTTGTGCAACTGTGCGAGAACACCGGGTAGACACACGCAGGCAGCTTCCTTGCACACAGGAGGCTACTCATGAGTGGTAGAAACTTTTGAGGTGACAGCTGGGCGGGGGAGAAGAGGCCGTACAAACAAGAGAAAACACGGGACTGAAGTGGAGGGTGGAAACCCTATTACCAGAGTCTCTTCTTTCCTCTCCAGCGCTTACAGGGGCTCTAGACTTGAAAGAAAATCCAGATAGGAAGAAACAGAATGTTTTGAGAGGCCTTAAAAGAGTTATCACTTTTACCCAACATCAGTATTTGCCACTATTATAGAGGATTCCTTCCTAATCAAAAATACCACCGCAAATAACTGAAATTGCATCGATGTTAAATTTTCTGCCTTTATCTAACCCAAAATAATCTGAAACATATATGAAAATGGTAAAAATGCATTAAAAATATGAAACGTGAGGGTGGTTGCTGGTCATTTCTTTCGCGCCGTGAGGTCCCGGATACCCCAGTGGATCACAGACTCATTCCTGTCTGATCATTTCCAGATGGTGTGATAATTTCTGGTCTGTCAAACCCGCCGGTGGGGTCTCAGTTACACGCAATGTGTTTGGCCCTAATTTAATGCTGTTATAGATAGCTGTGTCGCACGTTTACTGCAACTATTTAATAGCTAAAGAATCCCCCTGGGTGGTGCCTGTGGCTCAAAGGAGTAGGGCACCGTCCCCATATCCCATATGCTGGAGGTGGTGGGGTCAAACCCAGCCCTGGCCAAAAAAACTGCAAAAAAAAAAAAAAAAGTAGAAAAATAAAAAAATACAAAAAAAAAAAATAAAGAATCCCCCTAATCCTGAACTCTTGACTTCTAATGTTGGGGCCAGTTTTATTAAATACATTTCTATTTTAATTGAACTTTCGCATTGCTTCCAGCATGTTTCCCAAATGAAGAACTCTGTTCAAAACTGGCTCTCCAATGCCTCACAGGGTTAAGTTTTTAGTTGAATTCCAGCTAAAACTTGTCACCTGATGTGGGCTTACCTGTGCTCATGCTCTGCCTCACAAAACCCTAAAATTTCAGAGGAAACAACGAATATTTCAGCTGATAAGACAAGCATTCTATTCGTGTCTGGCTAGTGTGGGAGAGAATGTCATTGTCAGCCCTATGAGCAAGAAAGCTTTACTCACAGAAATTATGAGTGTATGTTTTGGTACCAGTCAATGATTAGATCTTCCTCTTTCTTAGTGTAGAAGGTTGGGAATGGACCGTGGGAAGCCATCTCTCTATCATACTCCATAAATACATACAATGTACATAACTGAAGGAAATTTAGGAGGTTTATGTAATCTTTGAGGTGTGAATAAATGTGAACCTCTCCTTCAAGACAGATGCTGAATGGGCAATGGGCTAAATTTAAAATAGATTGAAGAGCCATTTGCTGGTGCGAGGAGTCACCCATGTACTACAAATTTCCCCCACACCTGCATCTTTTTCTCTTTCGGACTTTCAGAATATCCCTGAACCAACCAATCAGAGCTGCCTGCCTCAGCCAATCAGAGCTCACCTATCTCAGCCAATAAGATCTCACCTACCTCAGCCAATTAGAACTCAGCTGTGTCAATCCCAAACTGTGCCAAGTGTTAGATCCTTCATTTGTATAAGGGGACCTGACTGGGGGTCTGGGTCAGCACTTTTGCCATAAAATCTGACTGAGCCTTCCTTTTGTTTTCTGGAAGACACCTTCCTTCACCTTTGTTTTACAGCTGTATCTCCCTGGTTTGCAAACTTTTCATTGAAATAAAGTCTTTTTGCTCCAAATTCCTTTTCAGGAACTTCTGTACACTAAGGGACTAGTGTTCAACTTCAGAGACACTCTGGGCACAGTTTACCTGTCTTAGGAAGGTCAAAGGAGAGAAAAGTCGTTTTAGTGAAGTGAGGCAGAGAGAACACTCTGGAGTCGGTTATTGATACTATTTCAGAGACCTTTCAGGTGTGACGCCTCAGCCACCTCTATAATCCATCAGAACCAGTGGCTGTGACGTTCTCACTTCCAGTTAACAGGGCATTGGCATTAAAGACAAACATAGCTATACTTAAACTAATAGTAACTCTTGAGGAATATGTAAAGTAACTTAAACTAACGCTTAGAGTGTTGTATATTCTTGTATCATAATTTTAAAAAAAAGTTATTTTTATTTTTTATTAAAAAAAACCCACAGTTATTTAGACTCATTTCTGCCTTCCTAACAGAAACAATTTACAGTGATAATATTAAATCGTGTTGGATAATCTTGTTCTCTTAAGTAACCTGTGTTCTTCAGATTGTTGGTCAAACCAGACCATCTTCAATTGGAAGATGGAAGCTAAATTATATATATGTGGAAGACTTCAGGAGGCATGCCTAACACCTAACCAGTATTACATTAGTTAACATATAATCAGAAAAAAAAGGACAAAAAAAAAAATAAAGTCTAAATATTTTAGTTATTAGATAGCCCTTTACATTGGTCAATCATCTGTTCTTACCTGAAGAAAAGTCCTAGCCATGGGCCTGTCACTACTTTGGACTGCTTTTTTTATCAAAACCTGGTAATTTCTCTAACCTCATGTTTTCTATTTTGAGCAGGTTTATATTGTTGAAAAATAAAGTCGCATACATGTACACACAGCTCATTCTTTGTTTAGCCAAGGAAGTTCCCCCTTCCAGATTTCTAGCTATTTCCACAAAGAATAACCAGTACTTTCTGAGCAAAATATTCTTACATGCCAATATGATGGTATCAGAAAATCTGGTCATTCTGTTGAAGTCACTTGTTTTTCTATTTGAAAAAAAAAATTTTTTTTCTTAAAATTTAGATTTTTTAGTGAAGTAGTCTCACTTATCTATTCTATTTCTCAGGCAACAAACAAAGTTGTTTTTATGATGTCTGGATGCTTCCCAGAAAACAACATATGTGTTCCAGGGAATCAGAAAAATTGTAATAAAAGCAGATTCTATTAGTCCAAGAGAATGAAACAGGGCCAGATTGACCCTGGCTGTGAAAAACTCACAGAATCCCTCCGACACACTTGGCTTGGTGAAATACTTGGAATGCTGAGTCTTTCTGAGTGAAAATAAGAGTCAGCAAAGGTTAAGATAATTTCTAAAAGGGACTAGGAATTTAGGGATTATTGTTTCCATATGGTAGAGACTAAATTTCCATATTATGATATATATATATTCGCTACACAGTAGAACCTCCATAGCTGACCATTTCCCTACACTGACCACCTCCACAAGTTGACCTAATTGTCACAGATTTGACATTTGCATCACATGTATGTGTCAGTACAGTAGGCCTAGTTCCGTAAGTTGACCACCTTCGTGTATTAACCAGTTTGTTACAGGCCCTTGGGTGGTCAACTTACAGAGTTCTACTGTGTGTGTGCATATATCTATGTCACAAATACATATACACATTATGTATGTGTACATATTAATTGAAATATGTTTATATCGTCAATGTCATTGTCCAGCTAAAAGCATTCAACTTTAAGTCAGAATGTTGGGACAGGGATTTGAGTTTTACTTTCAGGCTTAGTATAAGGCACTTGGCAAATTCAGGCTAATGGAATGTGGTTCACACTGTGAGTGATTTTCCTATGGTTTTTGTTTGGATTTCTTACTCCTAATTCAACAAAATTCCTTCCAGCCTGACGATTGCCAGGAAACCAACTGAGAGCCACCTCTTGGTATAATAGGCAAGTTCAACCAAAGCTTGTCAAGCAGGAAATTCTGGGTTTGGTCCCTTGACCTGCTGATATATTAGTATTTAATGTCATTTTCTGACTCTAATATTTTTGCCTTTCAATTGAGTATCCTTTCCAGGAGTAAAGAGGAATGTTTGACAAATATTAAGAACCACATGATCCACAATAATAGATTTAAAATCTAATGATATTCTATAATCTAATAAATGAATCAGATTGATTGACAATCATTTTCTTCCAGCTTTTGATACATTCATCACTAACTATTCATTTTAAAATAAGGACTTTTGATCACTAACTCAACCAAATGTACTGAAGCTTGGGCCGGGCGTGACGGCTAACACCTATAGTCCTAGCACTCTGGGAGGCTGAGGTGGTTGGACTGCCTGAGCCACGAATTCAAGACCAGTCTGAGCAAGAGTGAGACCCCCATCCCTACTAAAAATGAAACACTGAGGCAAAAGGATCACTTGAGCCCAAGAGTTGGAAGTTGCTGTGAGCTATAATGCCACAGCACTCTATCAAGGCTAACCAAGTGAGACTCTGTCTTGGAAAATAAATAAATAAATAAATAACTCTGATATTGAAACCAAGTTTTAAATAATTTGTCCATAATTGCTATGACAGAACATATACAACAGATATCCACTCTGGATTACCTACTGACTTTAAATTTATTTTACATTTTTGTCAATCAACCTTAACATTGAAAATTACTCAGTCTTGCTCAATTTAATGAAAAGGAAAGCAATGACTATGTTGATTTTTCAATGTGTAGGAACTAAAAATGACAGAAAAAAAATCCACAGCTATCAAAAAATACTAAGTAAGATACACAGTAGAGGAACTGCAAAGTTAAGGCTAACATAATCTGAAAGGGTGGCTTCCTGTGGGAAAGATTAAGAGTAAGTTCATGAAGAAGGTGGCTTCTCCTCTGCCCTTGAAATTGGAGAAGGATTTACACAAGAAGATATTAAGAGCAGTGTGTTCCCAGTTTAAGAAACAGTGGGACTAAAGTCATGGTATGGGAGGATATGGGGAATGACTGGAAAAAGACAAAGGGTCCTCTCTAACGGGATCATTTTTATAGACAGGGACAGATAGAGAAGAGCTGTACTGAAGGATGAGAAATGATTTAGCAGGCAATTGAGAACCATTAAATGTTTTTCTTCCTCTTCATAACTTATGAGTTTATGTATCCTGATTAGTTTCGTGCTTATTTTTTCTCTCACCATTAGACTATAGACAGAGGGTTTATTAATATTGGTTAAGGTTACAGTTTGGCCCAAATGTTGCAGAATATTCAAGTTTAAGTCTGATGACGTGAAAAGCAATGGCCACTACCCAGAAATGCATGATGTGGAAATGAAGTTTGACAGAGCAATTCATAAAATTCTGAAGTGTGGACATAGGACTTGGGATGGAGAATGGTATGCTTCAACCAGCACTGTTCATTTTGGAGGAGTGATACTGAAACAATTAGAGAGTGTTCATACTGATGGCAGGGAGTAGATAGCCAAATCCTCAAAGCAAGTATTCAAAAGTAGTGGCATCGGGCAATCTTGCCCCCTGATGTTGTTAACCTCATTTCCCTGGCTTGGACTCTCAGCCTTACTTTTGAACTTTGGAGTTCTCAAGTACCCTTTCAATAAAATTACTTTTTGCTTAAATTAGCCCAAATATTATTCTCTTGCTTGCAATAAAATATTCTGTTGGCTATTATTGTGACTAAGGAAGATGAAAGGCCTACCTTTCTGGAATTGACAATACAAGTGGGATTGAAGACTAACCTGTTAGCTCTACATGTGTGAGTAAAAGTTACTTGGCCATTATAGTGATTCTCAAGAATAACAACAAGGCCTTGGATTAGATTTGGGGCAGTAAAAAGGAAGTGAGGGGAAGAAAAAGATGGCAACATTTATAGAATTTGCTCTGTGAGCTGTACTGAGAGTAAGGAAATGGACTAGTAAATAATAACTGGTTTCAAAGTAGATATTCTGAAAGCATACAATGGCACTAAAAAATTACTGGTATTTCCTTATGTGTTATTCATAACCAAGAGAATTTAGAGGTCTTCTTTATCAACTGAAACAATAGGTACAAATATTATGTTCTATGTCTTCCTCTGCTTCCTCTTCTGCAAACCCAGTCTCATAGTAACATAAAATGGCAGAATTGGAAAGGATTAAGCAATCACCTATTTCATTTTCTTGATGACATAATATGGGATAAGGAGCTAAATGACATATACAAAATTGAACAAGTACTCAGTGGCACAATTATGGTTTAGATTCAGGCCTCTAAAATTTTAAGCTAGTCCTCATCTTTCCACCAGTCAAGAAAGCCACACACAGCCTGGTGGACAATTGACAGACTTCTTCCTCTCTCTCTCACTTGCTAGCTCACTTTCACTCACTTGGTCTATTTCACTGTCTTGCTCTTTCTTTCCCCCAAACATGAGGTTGAAAACAAGACTTTAGCCTGTGAAAAAGATACCATATAAACTCAATTGATGATGACTTTTACTTATTTATCTAGTCATTCAACAAATTTATTTCTCTTGTCATCACTTATTGAGTGCTTACTATATAACAAGAACTCATCTAACTATACAGAATATGCCTATATTGAACATAAATGACAAATATCTCTGCCTTTAAATAATTTGCATTAAAGAGATTACACCTGATCTGAAATTATTCCTTTGTACAACTCAATAGACAGGAAACAAGGAGTCTCTATTCAAAAATTATGTGAGAACTATTCTTATTGACAGTAGTCATATAAGTAAACAGAAGTGGTAGCTTTCTATTCCCCTTTAATTCCTTATACATTTCATTCTTTATTTATTTATTTGTTATTAATATATATTTACTAAGTCAAGATTTGCTATTAATATATATTTACTACGTCAAGATAAAAATGTTGCTGTAAGATGATATTTCTTTTTCTTAGAACCTGTATTCACTCTCAGAAGGTGTATTGAAAATCAATTTTCTTTCAGTTCAACAACAACAAAAAAAATTCTACTTGGGAACAAAATGTCTACAAGGTTAATCTCCCCAAAGTGGAATTTCCTTAGCTTTTAAATACATCACAGCATCTCTTTCTATTTACTATATTTACCTAAGGGAATATTAATCTCAACCTGTTTCAGTTGGAAATGCTAATAAGTGGAAGACTCGATGTGTTAGGACACTTAAGTTTTATTCTTAGGCTTTGCACAATGATTCCTCACTCGCCTGCAATTGTTCATGCAACTCTTTATAGGAAAGGTACGTTCGGACAATAATACTTTCATAGGTGAGAAATGAGGCCCAATGGTGTAATGAAGATGTGAACCAGTTCTTGGGTATAAAGTAGACCACAATGTTCCCAGTTGTATTAATTTCTTAGGATTGGCTGGATGCAGTGATTTACGCCTGTAATCTGAGCGCTCTGGGAGGCTGAGGTGGGGTGGACTGCTTGAGCTTAGGAGTTTAAGACAAGCCTTGAGTAAGAGGGAGACTCCATCTCTACTAAAAATAGAAAAATTAGCCGGGCATTGTAGTGAGTGTCTTGTAGTCCCAGCTATTCGGGAGGCTGAGGCAGTTTGAGCCCAGGACTATTTGAGGTTGCTGTGAGCTACAGTGCCAGGAGGGGCAGTCTAGCCTGGGACAACAGAGTGAGACTCTGAAAAAAGAAAAGGAAAGGAAAGGAAAGGAAAGGAAAGGAAAAGAAAGAAAAGAAAAAAATTTCCTAAGGTTGCAGCAGCAATGTCTCACAAACTAACTGCCTTAAAACAACGGATATGTATTTTTCAACAGCTGTAGAAACCAGAGGTCTGAATTTAAGGTGTTGTCAGGGTCACACTCCCTCTGAAGGCTTTAGGGAAGAAGCTTCTTATTTTGTGGCCCTCCTGGGCATGTAATGGTGTGTAGAGGCACTATGTTAATCTTCGACTCCTTCACCACACAGAATTTTCTCTATTTGTCTCTTCTCTTCTTCTAAGGACATCTTCATACTGGATTAACATCTCACCCCACTCCAGAATGACCTTAATTTATAACATTATGACACCTGCAAAGAACTTATTTCTAACTAAGAGCAACATGTGGGATCCTGAAAAGGGCCTGGATCTTTGCAGAGACCGTGTTCCACCCAGTAAATGAGTAAACTCCAAAGTGGAAGTCTTCCCCTCCCCTAGCCAGGGCTCACCTCCAGAGGGTTGTGACTACTGATATTTTCCGACTTTTTAGAGTCCCAATAAAACTGTATAAAATACTATAGTTTCATGCAATTTATAATTCCACATGCATCTTTGTTTCAAATACTTTACCACTTCTTACACAGTTTCAAAAAAATCAGGGTGCTACCAGCCTTGTAAAATGTTTCTACCATCATGGAGACAGATGTGATCTTCCTTGTTTCAAATGATAGAGGAAAAACAGAAAATGCCTTTTACCCGTGGAAGCTCCGACGGCTAAAGAAAAGGGACTTTATACATTGCTGAACTTCCTGAGCCCCAATTTCCCTCTATGTACAATGAAGCTAGAATTGAGCCACCCTGAGATTTAAAGGACACTATCCTTGTAAGTGCTTGGCACAACATGAACATTCAGAGAAAAAATAAAATAAAATAAATACATCTTTCTGTTGACTTTCCATTGTTGGAGATGCTTTATTTTATGGGATTTGCCTCATTTACAAAAGGTTGCCCTGGGGAAAGGAAAGTAATCAAGGTAAGACTGAAAAGTAATATTGTAGACAGATCTGTGGAGGTGGGGCTGCTATTTCAATTGTAATTTTCTAAATGGAAAGAAAAGTACGGGCAACTTGGGGTGACAAATACTATTGTTCTACACTCCTTTATTATAGGAGTTTGTGGGGGGCGTGGACATGGTAGAAACAACAAAATATGCCTAATGGGAGGTTGAAATGAAGTTTAGAGTTAGCTGTTTTTAATCTTGGGATGTTAATCTGGACCTGAGCCAAAAGCTGGTTTGTTATACATACCAATCTAGAGTCTTGCTATAAGATCTGGAGAAAATTGGATCTAAGTTAATTTAGCTGCCTTAGTTGATTTGTGTCTAGACTAAGGAAGGAAAGGCAAAGATGTAAATAATTGTAATGTCATGCATTTTTTTCACATTCCCTGAGGGCTGAAGGGCTGAATGATGAACTCACATAAATGAATACCAAAACAAAACAAACCAACAAAAAACAACAACAACAAAATAACAAACCTTAACTTCTGTTGCCTGCTTTATTCAATACACATTCATTGTGGACACTATCAGAATTTTTGCATTTTTTTTTAATGCCTGGAAAACTGCATCCTCTTCTGGGCATTTTCAGTTAAAAAAAAAAAGAAAATTTGAAGAGGAATGTATCAAAATTTGAATTCTTTTAAATTTTGTGCAAAAATAATGCTTCCTTTATTTAAAATTATTTGGAAATGAATTTTTCCTTGCTAAGTACTAACATTTCAAAGATCATTTTTACCCAACATCTCTGAGGCATATATA
This sequence comes from Loris lydekkerianus, assembly GCA_963574355.1. Lineage (NCBI taxonomy): Eukaryota > Metazoa > Chordata > Mammalia > Primates > Lorisidae > Loris > Loris lydekkerianus. Next base: position 54,886 of record CAUYPK010034244.1, read on the forward strand.
ATTACTATTTTTTCTTTCCTTGAAAGCTTTTTAAAAAGTCATGAGTTTGTTGGCTGCTGTCTGCAAAGTCCAGGCAACTGGAAGAAAAGAGCTAATGCAAAAGTAATTCTACATGAATCATTCTAAACACTTTGCTCCAGAACAGGGAGAGAAAAATCAGATGCCTGAACTATCAACACCGCTCACTCATAAGCTTTACTCTGACTGATGTTCACTAGTTTGGACAAGTAAAAAGCAGTCAGACACAGTCTGTCTTCACGCCTTTCAAAGAGTTGAAAATAATGGGTTTATTAGTTGGAAAACTATTGGAAAAGCAAGATTCTAAGAAATTAAAACAAATCCATTGATGCCACAGCATGTTAATTCCAATAAATAATTTCATTTTGGGAATAATTAAAATATGACTTCTCCAAAGTATGTGATTCCTAATTATAGATGTCATGACTGTATGCCTTTACTTTATAAAGTAATATGATTATCTTTGTCCAATTATAAACAACATAGTTCCAAGCAGAAGAAAATAAAAATCATCCACATTACTATTTGTCAGAGATGGACATTACTATATTCTGCATATTCCTTCAGGCTTTATAGACAGACTCTTTTCTGATAGCTAGCTTATTAACATTGGTTGTCACACTTTTCTTTATCATTTTCCTATACTTAGCTATAGTTTATGTGTTATATGGTTATAGCTTTCCTATTCACCAATCTATTATCAATATTGTTTACTCTATACCATAGTTTTTCAGTGGCTGAATCATGTATTCAACACTTCTCAAAAATTTTCACCATAATACCAGAAATCACAAGCGAGAGGATATCCGTACTAGCCTTAAACAATCAAACTTTCTTCAAAACTTTATCCTTTATCTCTGGTATTTCACTCACTATTAGATTTGTGTCTACTTCTATGACATTTAACTTATCATATGTAATTTAACTTTTCTCCCCCAATCTTAAAGTAAACCCAGAATTGTATCAGATTTATTTGCACGTATTACATAGCCCCCAGCATATCACTAGGAAGGTCTGTGTACTTCAGTTTGAGAAGTGTTGGTTTAATTTATGATTTTCTAAAAGCATTTGCCTAAATCAACAATGAAGCCATGCTGTAGAGACTATACCCCGTGTCCCTGGGTTTTGGAATTTTGACTGATGGAACAGGGGTAGAGAGAGGCCATTTGTTCTATGATGTAACTGATACATCATAGAACAAAGAGATAACATAGTGACAAAGAGAAAACAGTTCAAGGTTTAATATGAAATGTATTGGTGTTTGTTAATTTTTTAAATCATCCTTGACAGTTGTCTTTTCTGTAACATATTGGGAAAGAATCAGTTTATACTCAGATGAATGTTAAATGTTGTAGTTCACACAATCATTTTCAATCATAATTAAATTGTTTTGAATAATAGTGACTTTTCAGGCCAAATTTCCCCATTCCTATGTGAGGCTGTGGAACTCTTGAGAAGTTCAAGATTAATGAGCTGAAGGAGAGAAACTGAAGGTACAGGACAAAGAGCAGTGTAACGAAATCACTGACTGGGATGAGTTGAGAAGGGAAATGTCCCCAAACACACATTTACTCTTGAGAAGGTACCACTGTTGATTGTTTTGTTATGTTGTATTTTTTCTTAAGATGAATTGTTAGGGGGCAAGTTTGATTGCAGATATCAGCACAGTTTGGAGATGAAAATAAGAAAATAGCAATTAAAGGAGATTATTACAAGATGTTTTTATTTATTTATTTATTTATTTCAAGAACACAAGAACATTAGCAGAGTGAAGAAAGGGCCAGGAGGAGATAGGAGAATTTGCAGATTGTTGGAGAAAATTAGTGCCAGGGAATGATAAACCTGCATGGCTAGTACCCTTAGGGTCTACTTAAGGTAGTAAACCAGTTGTCCTCAAACTGCGGCCCGCGGGCCACATGAAGCGGTGTGAATTGTATTTGTTCCCATTTTGGTTTTTACTTCAAAATAAGATATGTGCAGTGTGCATAGGAATTTTTTCACAGTTTTTTTTTTTTTTTTTTTAAACTATATCCAGCCCTCCAATGGTCTGAGGGACAGTGAATTGGCCCCCTGTTTAAAAAGTTTGAGGAAACCTGTAGTAAACCAACATTTTTATGGGTACCCAGCAGCATGGCCAGCAACAGTTCTGCAAAATCCAGATGGTTATATGACCTCAATTAAGATTGAGAAAGCCATTATGGCAGATTATAGGCTAAATAATATTGTCTATTCCACGGAGATAGGCTGATAAATAGGTGTATTGATATATACAATGTGCTTGGCACACGCCTGGCATATAGTATACAAATTCATGTCAAAATTTTAAAAATATAGGACATAGTAGAATCTAATGTCCTGACTGAGAATGGAATTGAGGTTTTAATCATTTTATCTGGGCTCATTGTCTAAAAAAAAAAAAAGAAAAGAAAAGAAAGAAAAGAAAGAAAGAAGACAGAAAAAAGAAAGGTAAGAAGAGGCTGTTTCATGGAAAAAAGCAGGAAGCATTGATGATCTAGAATTATTTTATTAATGTTATTGAAAAACAGGTTTAGGGAGAGTAATGAAGAAGAGGATGCCATGATGACATGAGATTTTCAACCTTCACGTTTCAGGGTGGATCAGGTATGAGCGTAACTGTAGGAGTGGGTCATTAGGAAAGAGTGTTTATGCAGGTGAGAATCAGAGAAGTCCGTGTTTTAGCACAGGCTGTGCCACCTGGAAGTTGAGATGGCTCAGGATTTAGGAACTGGGGAAAAACTACAAGATTGACAAGAATAAAGATGTTTGGCCTTAGAGGATATAAAACTACTGACGGGGCAGTAAGAACAACATTTTAAAAGAGGCTTTGAATAGCCAAATGACAAGGACCCTACTATTATATATTTAAAATTGGAAGACTGTATAAGAGAATGAATAGCCCCACTTAGGAGGAAACATCTCAAGCAGGCAACAGAAATTCAGACTTCAATTATGGATATAATTTTTAGAAAAAGCATTTAACATAAGCCTTTTGTTTTTTTCCTTTCTGAAATAGAATAAGCATTCTAGAATGCACAGGGGAAATGGTTAGGAGAAGCAAAGCGGCCCTGGGAAGGAGCAGGGTTGACACAGCAGGAGAAGACAGTCTGGAAGATACCAGAGGAGTCTTCGCCTCATGCAGTTCTTGTGAACCTTTGGGAATACAGAGACTAGACAACAGAGCTATATTCATGGAACTAAACTTCCTCCAGGTTTCTAAATCAACATCAGCACAAAGTTATTTGTTGCCTTGAGGACAGGAAAATTTCATGGAAAAATTAGTGGGCAGAAAATCTTTACCTGTTTCTTCAATACATGAGTAGACTAGACTTGGAAATATTAATAAATGCAATTCCTCAGAAGTGCCCAATTCTTCTATATTTATATGTTACAAACCATCCCGTTTTGGGAAGAAATCGCTTACCTCCAGATACACACTCTGGGGTGAAAGAGATGTCATCAAGGGCAATAAAGAGGTCCTCATTTCCACTTAAATCAGCTTCAAACGCCACCTTAAATGGACTGTTACTGGAGAGGGGCGCATAGCCATACACCCATCCAGTTCTTTTATTTCCAATTACTGACCAAACCAGAATGTTTAGCCCTGATTCTTCAATGACATACACCTAAAAAAAAAAAAAAAAAAAAAAAAATCACAAAAAATAACTCTCAACAATAGAATGAATGTTAGAGGTATATAGGCATCCAGCTGATTGATTAATGAAAGAATTAAATCTCTGGCTGTGAGTTAATGTACTGAGTACATTGACTAGCACGTGTTCTATCTGTACAAATTGGGGGTTATTAAATGAGTCTATGGGTACTACATTTTCTTTGGTTCACAGGACCTTTGGTTTCATCGTACCAATTTCTGTATAAAAAAACTAGACATAATCATGAACTATAACCATCATAATCATTTACAAAACTGGAGGAGACATAAAACAAAACTTTTCACTGCTAAAGAACTTTGTGTATGTTAAACTAAAGGTATAGGACTGCAGAAAAAGAGGACCCTTACAATAACTGGATATGAAGTTACATAAGTCATTTTGGAAACCAAAGTAAGGTGCAGAAAATATTTCATATTTGACAGGCAGAAAAATCTTCCTGGATTAACTAGCATGAGTCCGCAAACTTAATTGTCTGACCTCTTATGAAGACAGCTCTAATGGTCATTCCAGAAAAAGAGTTCCATAATTTCTTCAAAGGATAGACTAGGCATTGTGCCCTGGCATATAGCTTCCTAAGGGGAGTACCTCAAAGGTGATCATATCGGTATTTAACAGTGAGGTATGTAGTACTTTTTCTAGGACAAGTTCACGAACTTAATTGTCGGACCCCCATATTTACTTTTTATGATTATCTACACAATTGCTATTGCATATCATGCATCACCTATTCTGAAAAAGGGGTGAATATAGAAGGATGAGCCATGTTAATGAAAGCATTTACTGGATGATTTCCTTGTAATTGTCACTCTTGTGGGAGTTAAACAAAAAATTTCAGTGAAAGTTGCAGGTTTTTCAGAAGATTTTTAGAATTAAATATTGTGAAGGTCCTTGCATTAATGTGGGGAATATTTTTTAAAATAAAAGTATTGTTAAGGTCCTTGTGTTAATATGGGGAATAAGAAAGCTTTAGAAATTTTCTGTTTCCAATTCTTAGTGACTTGCAAAGCTGGGTGTGGAAGCCAATTGGACAATCTTTCTCATTTCTCACTTGGTTTGTAATAAACATCACTGAATGTATCAGAGGGGGAAGAACTGAGAAAATTCATCGTTATGCATGTGAAAATTGACACAGCTGATTTATATTTAGCACTCTACAATAAGAATCTCACATTCTTTGAGAAACACTGACTATTTAAGAATAATGAGAGTTAAAGCACCAACAAGACACCTCTTCACAGTAAATGACCTCCACAACATTCAATGTTAGCCTCATACTTGTATGTTTTTCTCCCCAACTAATAATATCACTGCAAAAATCACCTTCAAAATACCTTCCCTCAAAGTAAAAGAAAATGCAAACTGAATGTGAAACTTAGTAAATGTAGAATATAAATGTCTTAACACAATAACTAAGAAAATGCCAGGAAGGCTATGTTAACCAGTGTGATGAAAATATGTCAAATGGTATATAATACCAATGTATGGTGCCCCATAATTGCATTAATGTACACAGCTATGATTTAATAATGAATAAATCAAAAAAGAAAAAAATGGAATTGTGGGTTGATTTACTTCTCTTTCAGCACATTCTATATAAGTAATAAATATCTGGAAAGCTCATTTCTGGTTTTGAGAGCCAACAGAAAACACATGCTCACCTATACACCCCAAGAATGTTCCCACTGCCAAGACAGGGCAAAATACAGACATAAATCCACAGAAGTTCTGGAAAACCAGGAGCATAAGAGCTATTCAGCATACAAAATAGTAAGGATTTTCCTAAGTTTTAAAGCAAATGGAAACTGATGAAAATCCATCAACAGAACCGAGACACTGGCAAATATCTATGGGTGAAAGAAAAGACCAAGTGAAAAGGTGAACTCTGGAATCATGAAGAGATGGGGGACAGACAGAAGAGACTGCTGAGATGTCATCAGTTGGCAAGGAGTCGAAGCACATCAGGAAGTCAGGGCATCCATGCTTAGAGCACACAGAGTGGATAAACACTGCTGACCTGGAACTGTGACCAAGGAGTTCCTACGTGCCTGTGCTGGGACCAGAGGAGTGAGGCAATGTCCCTCGTGACCGCCATGAAGCGCATGTATCTCCCTTGACAAATAAACAAGTTATGGTACATAATATTAATTTTAAAAAAGCCCATAACATAATGTTTATAATTTTTAGAAAAGGAGAACTTTACTTCTTGTGAAGGGGTCTCAATCTACAGTGGGCATTCTGACACAATGGAAACACTACTCCAGGCACAGGCCAGGAACACTGTGTTTTCAGGGAGTGACCCAAAGGAACCGGATTTTACAGTGAGCAGAGCGGCTAGATATACAAGTTTACAGGAGGAGTCATGAGTATTTATGAAGAAACATACATGTGTAATTGTGCTTTATATTTCCCATCCCATTCATGGCTGGGAACTCAGTTCTATGGCATTTTTTCTGTGGTCCCGTTGCCTGAGAGGGGTCTGTTCAGTTAGGGGGGATTGAAGCAGTTAGGATTATGTTTTTAGTTAAACATAAACCCACTAGAAAATACAGATAATCCTTATTGCCACAGTGATGCAAAACCAGAGATTCTGAATCAGAACGCATATTCACTGTTAAGGGAATATAGTATTTTACTTGGTCTGAGAAAATAAAAGACATATAGTAATATTATTCAATCTAGACTCACCTATACACATATGAATAGAATACCAATAGTAAGTAATCAGACAGTTGATGAAAAAAAGAATAGAAAACTTACTAAAGGCAGAATACAAATGTCTACATATAATAACTAAGAAAATGCCATGAAGGCTACGTTGAACAGTTTGATGAGAATATTTCAGATTGTATATGAAAACAGCACATTATACCCCTTGATTGTACTAAATGTACACAGCTATGATTTAACAATAAAAATAAATATTAATGATGAAAAAAAAAAGAAAAAAAGAATAGAGACACTCAAACAGAATACTGAATACCACAGGGAAGGCTGAGAATAAAAACAATGGGAAAATAAAGAAAGAAATATAATTAACTCCCCTGAGAGATTTGGGTGTCAGTAATATCTAATAGGCAAATAACAAAGGGAAGCATTCAGAGTTCTTCGAAATTAACAATATAATTATTAAAATAAAACCCCAGAGGTAAACTGAAAAGCAGACTTGACACAGATTATATTCTGAAAAGTGAACTGGAAAACTGAATTAAATGATTCATAAGACCACCGTGCCAGAGGACCAAGAGATGAAAACTGTGGATAAAGTCTGCGGACCTGTATTACACTTTTTCTAGAAGGAGGTAATTGAATACATGACACATGAGACTCATTCTGAGATAAAAAGTATAATGAGAGTCCATCAAACTTCCAGGAAATTTATGAAATCCAGGGATTTTACCTATGTTCAGAGACAAAAGCAGAATGCATAAAAGTCCTAGAGGAAAAATGATCAAACAGACATCAGTCTTCTACAAAGTAGGCAGGTATTGTATTATAATACAACGCCTTCAATTACTTAACGAAAAATAATTTTGAACCGAGAAATCTATATCCAACCATCGTTCCAATTTGAACATACAATTTTTTCTTCAACCAATCAAGAACTCTAAAAGGTACACATATATGCTCTTATCTGAAATTCACATGAACAAAACATATTGATATGGGCTAAATGTCTTCTCCTAAAGTTCATTTATTAAAGCCCTACCTGGGGTGTTGTTCAACCTGTGGCCCATGGGCTGCATGCAGATTTGTGAGGACTTTTTGCTTGCCTGTAGTGGCAGATATCATAAAAATTATGAATGGAACTTTTTTGTTCATCTTCTTTTGTTAGAGTTTGTGTATTTAATGTGTGGCCTGAGACAACAATTCCTTTTCCAACGTGCAGCAGAAAAGAAAAAGGGTTGCACTGTAATCCCTCAGAATGTGACTTTATTTGAAGATGGAGCCCTTTGGGAGGTGATTACCTTAAAATGAGGCTGTTAGGTTAGGCCTCAGATCAATCTGAATGGTGCTCTTACAGACAAAGGGAATTTGGATACAGAAACATTAGAAGTGTACTCACACAGCAGAAATGTAAGGAAGTGTGAGGACACAATTAGAAGACAGCCATTGACCAGCCAAGGAAAGAAACCTCAGGAGAGACCAAATCTGCTGACACTTTGATCTTAAACCTCCGGCTTCCACACTATGGTATCTTATGAAGCAAATGAAAATAGCTAGCAAACCAAAGGAATTCAATATAGCAGATTACATAGCAGTTAATAAAAAATTGTGTGCAAAGATAACTATAAAACGTGTAGTTTTACTCAGGCATTTTTATAAGGATGATTGCCAAGAAAGTGGATGAATTATTTACACTCTAGTTTCAGTCAATTTTAATAAGTTATGGCGTTCTTTGGGACGATAGTGACGTCAAATAAATCTTGCCAAAGGTCTCTTTTATTTGGATGATGGGTAGCTTAAAAAATGTGTAATTAATTTTCAGTAATAATGGATAAATCTTTTAAATAGATTTAATAAAAAATATGTGTTTAAGAAAAAGTGACACAACAATTAAAACGTATACATTTTCAACCATGAAAGAACAAAGGAAATCAAATAAACCCATCTAAAGACATGGTAAAGGGTGGAAAAGCAATTAGCAAACACAAAATATAGGTCTATATTTTGTTGAACCAGTAATCACAACATATATAAAATGATTACATTGATTTATAAAAAAACAAAAGCTCAAGTTGTATAAAAATATAATTTAGTCACATTTACTGTTTATAACAGATAGGACTAAAGGCAAGTATCATGAAATAACCAAAAATAAAGGAATAGGTAAGATAGGAAGCAAATGACAAAAAAAAAAAAAAAAAAAAAAGGCAGTGGACCCTTCATATTATTAACAAACAAAATAGAATTTTCAGGGAAAGTATACAGAGGACTATGTACAATTGATAAGAATTGTTATTCCCTGAGAAGACATAACTGCTTTGAGTTTTAAAGCATTCAAGGACATAGCTTCAACATGAAAGAGCTGAAACTGATAAAAAAAAAAAAAGACAATTAGACATTTTTATAATTAATAGTGGAGGATTTAAAAATACCTTTTTCCTAAATTGACAAATTAAGATGTTAACAGTGAGAAGGATAAAGAGAATTTTGGTTTATTTATCTTTGTGTTTTTATCATCTCCCTATGCATCTACATCCCTCTTTACCCAAGTGAGAAGCTCTCATTCTTTTGTACATCTAAGGAAAATTTACACATGTGCATAAGAATTAGAGGCAGTTAAATCAGGTCGAGGTCCAATACCACTGGCTCATTAACCAAGAATCTAACTATTATTCTTCACTGCCCTCCATAGTACCAATGACGGGTAAGATTCCCAAAGCGGGGACAACCTAAGACAGGATATGGAGAGGCTGCATGGTGGATTACATTCATAGTACCCAAAGACGGGTAAGATC
>CAUYPK010034246.1:0-61876 GCA_963574355.1 Loris lydekkerianus
GGAGGGAGGGTGATTGGTGGGATTACACCTGCTGTGCATCTTACAAAGGTACATGTGAAACTTAGTAAACGTAGAATATAACTGTCTTAACACAATAACTAAGAAAATGCCAGGAAGGCTATGTTAACCAGTGTGATGAAAATGTGTCAAACGGTCTATAAAAGCAGTGTATGGTGCCCCATAATCGCATTAATGTACACAGCTATGATTTAATAATAAAAAATAAAAAATAAATAAAATATATGGAACACAAAAATTAAATTAAATTAATATATATATTTTTTACATAAATCCACTTTGTGTATAAAACTCTATTTATATATATGTGCATAGAAAAAGGACTGGGAGGAAAATCACATGATTGGTATTTATCATGATAAGACTACAGATCCTTTTAAAAAAATTTTCTGTGCTTTTCATATTTATTATGTTGAACATATTATTTTCACCATCATAGAAATACACTTTCTTATATAAGATTCATTCTTCAAAACCTGATTTATATACAACTTTCTGGATTACAGCTGTTGCACTAAAACACCTTTATTTAAAAGAAGCATTTTCAAGTTTTTAGTTTAATTCCTAAAATATATAAGTCAATTGTAAAACATTCCATATGAGCAATATTAATGCTAATAGTCTGACATAAATTTAATTCACATAAAGCCCCCTAAGAGTTAAAATGTGATTATTATTAGAAATAATATTAGAAATTGTTTTATTTGCAGCAAATGTCTGTTTATCTTGAATCCAACCTACTGGAAAACTAAGATAAACATAATTATTCCATGCTGCACAGTTGAAGTGTAATTACTGTTCATAATGAGGACTCTGAGGCATTGCAAGACCCTGAAATGCCTTCAAAGCCACCAAAGAAAGATTGCATTACATTTAGAAAAGCTTCCCTGCTAAGGCAGTTTTATTGTGCTGAATTCTGTAAAAATTGGCTAACCTACATTTGGCAGGTATGGTTAGTTTCAGTACACTAAAATTGTCTACTAATCACAATGCCCTAATCCCTGATGCTTTTGAATAAACCGGAGTACACCAGATTGTCAACAGAACTGGATCAGAAAGTGGGGGAGTGTAAAACGCCTCTGGGCTTCCTTACTTATTAAGTGAGTGCTGAGAGTTAAAAAGAAACCGAATTTATGGGACTGGAAAAGAGAGAAAGAAATCGTGCAAACAGTTTAAGAGTACCTGGGAATGGCCCTGTCTACAGGTACTCCAGGTTGGCATGGCAGAGTTCCATGAGCGAAGGAATCTGAAGAGAAACCAGCACAACTGCTAAGAGCAGTTAGAAGCCAGAACTGGGCAGGCGCTGAGAGCATGAGGATCCTGCTGTGGGAACCGCAGGGTGCTCCCTCCCCACCACCACCACCCACAGAGGACAATGGCAGCAAGGACTATTCTTCAGTACTCCCTGGGGGAGACACCGTTTTACCACCAGCCTGAGAAATGGAGAACAGGGTCACAGGGCTTTCAAGTTTGAAGTCAGCACTTGGAACAGGGGTCACCCATAGTGTCCTTTTGAAGAACTTCTTTGGGTTTCCTGAAATCATACAGTTGCTGCTTGGGACAGAATAACAAGCAAAGAGTGGAGCCGAGCAGCACACAGAGAAGCTGCAGGCAGGTGGGAGTCTACCTCTCTCTGGAGGAGTCCAGGAGGCAAAAGGAGGAAAAGAAAATAGTGAATATTGGAGCCTGCCTGTGGGTCTCCAGGTCTGCCCACAGACCGCCCACAGACCAACCACAGTGCGCTGTTAGGGCAGTGCTCATCCTCGGAAATAGTTCCAGGTGATCAATGGCCAAAGGCCATGTGTTCACTTACACTGTTCTGCCCAGTATGGTAGCCACTGGTCACTTGTGGATATTTAATTTTAAGTCAATTAAAATTAAATATAATTTAAAAATTTAGTACCTCAGTTACTTTAGCCACATATCAAGCGTTCCATTCCCACAAGTGCCCAGTGGCTACCATATCAGATGATGCAAATATGAAACACTTCCATCACCACAGAAAGTTCTATTGAACTTATAATGAAGTCAACACTGATATATAATAGAGTCTCATGAATTTTTAAGATAAGATCTAAGAACTCAAAGAACTTTTGTGCTTACGCTTTTCTGCTTTGAGCTGAGACCCCACCCCACCCTCAGCCTCCTGGTGCACCAATTTATTCCCCTGTTCTAGAAGTGAGGAGCCTGAGTCTTCAAGGTCACCTGTGGCCCTCCAGATCTCCAAGTGTGACCCTTCAACAGAATCCCAAAATTCACAGAACAAATCCTTTTAATAAAATTTGGATTCATTCAAAAGGCTGAACACAAGGATCTAGAAGGCTACATATAACCCCAAGGACACAGATTCCCCTCCCTTGCATGATCAGTTTCAAGAACCAGAGAAGATTTTGAGGTATTCTATTCTGTTGGGCTCTTTCCGTTTCTAAACAGCTTCTCACCCACAGATAATAATCAGCTACTCTTAAAAGCAGAAAAGTAAGCTTAAAGATGTCTGGAGAATACTTAGAGACCTAAAAATAGACCTGCCATTCGATCCTATAATTCCTTTACTAGGTTTATACCTAGAAGACCAAAAGTCACAATATAACAAAGACGCCTGTACCAGAATGTTTATTGCTGCCCAATTCATAATCGCTAAGTCATGGAAGAAGCTCAAGTGCCCATCGACCCATGAATGGACTAGCAAATTGTGGTACATGTACACCATGGAATACTATGCAGCCTTAAAGAAAGATGGAGACTTTACCTCTTTCATGTTTACATGGATGGAGCTGAACATACTCTTCCTAGCAAAGTATCTCAAGAATGGAAGAAAAAGTATCCAATGTACTCAGCCCTACTATGAAGCTAATTTATAGCTTTCATATGAAAGGTTTCATATAACCAATATAGCACAAGAATATGGAGAAAGGACCAAGGGAGGGGATGGGAGTGGGGAGGTTAGGGTGGAGGGAGGGTAATGGGTGGGGCCACACCTACGGTGCATCATAGAATGGGTACAGGCAAAACCTACTAAATGCAGAATACAAATGTCTACATACAATAACTAAGAAAATGCCATGAAGGCTACGTTGAACGGTTTGATGAAAATATTTCAGACTGTATATGAAACCAGCACATTGTACCCCTTGGTCACACTAATGTACACAGCTATGATCTAACAATAAAAAAAAATTAAATTTAAAAAAAAAAAGAAGAGAGGAAATAATCCCATTTCTAAGTGGGCAGGAGACTTGAGCAGAAACTCAAGATGACAGATGAATGGCCAACAAACACATGAAAAAATGCTCATCATCTTTAATCATAAGAGAAATACAAATCACAACCATACTGAGATATCACCTAAATCCAGTAAGATTAGCCCATATTACGAAGTCCCAAATCTGCAGATGCTAGCATAGATATAGAGAAAAGGTAATACATCTACACTGCCGGTGGGATTGCAAACTAATACAACCTTTGTGGAAAAATGTGTGTAGACTCCTCAAAGAGCTAAAAGTAGATTTTCCATCTGATCCTGCAACCCCATTACTAGGTATCTACCCAGAAAAACAAAAATAATCTTACCACAAAGACATTTTTATTGCAGCTCAATTCACAATTGCCAAGTTGTGGAAGCAACCCAAATGCCCATCAACCCATGAATGGATTAACAAACTGCGGCATATGTATACCATGGAATGCTATTCAGCCGTAAGAAAAGATGTAAACTTTTCATATTTTGTGTTTAGCTGGATGGAGTTGAAATACTCTTCTTAGTAAAGTATTACAAGAATGGGAAAAAAATATCCATTGTACTCAATACTAATATGAAACCAATATAAAAACAATTACATACCCATATGAAAGATAAAACACATATACAGTTTAGCAAGGGGGAGGGGGAGAGGTGTGGAAGAAGAGGGAGGGAGGGAGAAGGGTGTTTGGTGGGAGGGGGAGGGCAGTTGGTGGGATTTCACCTAATATGCCCAATGCCAGGGTGTTCAGCATGCCCCCTGAATGAGGGGCTCTTCTACAACTTGGACTTTACCTTGGAAATGAGAACAATCTATCCTAAAAATTTGTACCCTCATATTAATTTGAAATTAAAAAGATAAACAAAACAAAAACAAAATAACGTTATCATATTAAATTAAAAGAAACTGGAGGCCTCTTTAGCTACCTCAAAATCTTGATGATTATAATATCTGTTCTCTCAAGGAAAGGGAAAATTTAGACTAGTTATCAAGATTTCTGTTGTGCCAATCAGATACTTAAATTGTTTTTAAAGATATTTTCTAGTTTACTCTGGAAGTTTTGGAAATAGTGTCTGAAATTATTAACCAGAAATCCATCCCCTCCTCTACTGTGCATTCTTCAACAATTAAATGCCTTGGGGATTTTTTTCCTGGAATAATCCTGGTCATCCTATTTTCCAATGTTCATTTCAGTGGGAATAAAATGGTTTTATTATAAAACTGTTTCCCTTACATTTACATTTATTTTCCATTTCAGACATAAAACCATTTTTCCTATCAAATTGATTTTTATTAATTGGATTTATAGCTGCATGCCAAGGAGAGGAAAATGTCAGGTTGAACATAGTCTGTGAAGCCCTTCCAAGGAAAGGCCAGCGTCAGCAGAATGGAGATTATTAAGATAAGATTTTTATGCCTACCATAACGACTTCTGAGTGTGTTTCCACTTGACTATCTGGAACCCACACTGATCTACCAAACACATGTACGGAATCTGAGTACCTTTGTGTACCTAGCTATACATCTCAAACCCTGCCTCTGCCCTTATTTTTTTCATGAAAATAAAGCTTTTTGCATACAGGCAATTAAAAGTATCAAGCAAGTGGCCAGGCCAAAGCCAATCTATTTATCCCACTTGTTCTCTGATGGACATAAACCAATGGGTACGAGGAAAGAGACTATAGCTCATGCAGCTATAGTCCCTGCATGGCCTCTCAGAACCCAAATTGTGCCTCCTATCACAAGCCAGAGCAATGGAGGGCCTGGTTTCCAGGTGTTCTGCTGAAAGGTAGTTGTGGTCTCAGCCCTGCTGTCTACTCACCAAGCAGCTGGGACCTCTGGGTGGTCAGCCACCAGTGCCCAGCCTATGTGTGCAAGGAATAGATAACCATGGAGTCACACAAATCAGAGGTATAAGGCCCTCTTATCGAGCCATAGGTAGGTATGCTCTCATTACTGAAATATCCACTCTCTCTCTCGGTGTCAGGATGAAGCTGCTATCAGAGTTTGGGTCTCAATTGTCACATGACCACACCTTGCGAACTGCTTACCCTTGCTCACCAACATCAGTTCAATTTTGAAATCTACTTATTTTGGGTCCCAAAGGAACCTATTATATTTGGATTCTGCATAAATTTGGAAAATGATTTGGATTCCATAAACTCCTCCCAAAATGTAATAATGTACAGTCACACATTTTTTTTTTCCCTCCAAGCAGCTGAAATGTGAAACATTTTTCTAACCACTAATTCTTTGCTTACAAATTGTGCATCTAATGGGCACTTCAGTTTACCTATTTTGCATTCATTTAGATTCATTGCTCTCAACACATCAAGGCAGAATCTAGTGGGAATCATAACATCAAAGAAACATTTATACTTGTAAGATTTTTAGGCTTAAATTAAATTGTACCAGAGGTAAACTAATTTAAGCTTTATTTCAGAAGAAAGTCAAACCTTGCTCTTCTTGGTTCAGTGAGCTATTTATTTTCTTCAATAAAAGTACATTCTCAGGTGTGCTAACCAAACACACACTACTAATACATCTGTAACACTATAGATCATGAATATATACAAACATTGATATAAATATCACAACAAATGTAAATTATATAAGGCATCTCCATTTACCAGCTTTAATAAGTAACAACATTTTGCCATTTTTTTGTCTATTCCCTACACTTCCATTTTTTTTTTGACATTTACAGCAAATCTCAGCATCCTATTTTGTGCATAAACATGAGGCCACCACAAGTAAGACCATTTTTCAAAACATCATCATAATACTAACATGATGCTCAACCAAGATAACACTAATTCTTTAAAATCAGTTAATGTTAGATCTATGTTCATTGTTTATGTTGTTTCCATAATGTCTTTTTTTATTGATTTATTTGCATTAGGATCTAAATGAGAAACCACCCATTCCATTTCACCCATATGTCTTTTAGAATCTTATCTATAATACTTTCCCCTTTCTTTATTTCACTTTATCCATGCTATTGTTAAAAGTTAAACCAAGGCACAAAGAATTTTAAAGAGTATGTTTCAACAAACAGCAGTTCATAAATTAGGCAGCTCCAAAATGTATGTGGTTTGAGGGTTCCCATGATGGGAGGCAAAAAGGAAGGCTTCTATAGAGTAAACACAGAAGTAAAGCAAAGATAATATTTGGTTAGTTATACAGTTATATTATTTGGTCTATCCTGCTGGAAAGTCCTAGTTATGTTGGTGACTTCTGATTGGTTAGCCTTAAGTTACAATTTTCTTTAACATTGGCATTTACAAGAAACAGTTCTAGTTATGTCTTGCTCATGTTGGCAAATCAAGTAAGGTTAAGGTCACATATGAAACCTAACTGGCTTTGTCTGCTTGGGGGTTTTTCAGGTTGGTCTCATTTTTATTTAGGATAACAATGCCATTTGTTTAATAAAGAGGGAAATGTTGTAGGATTCTATCTGATCAGTCATTATAGATTCATTTAATATGTTCCCCAACCTTCTCTATATTCTGTAAACTGGTATTTGGATCTAGTGCCTTAATTACATGAGCGTTCAATTTTGTAGTGTATTGTACACTTCCTTTTACAACAGAAGGGACGACATGACTGATCATCCCACTTTCAATAATGTTAAGACTGGCTAAGCACGGTGGTTCATGCTTGTAATCCTAGCACTCCAGGAGGCTGAGGGAAGAGGATTGCTTAAATTCGGGAGTTGGAGACCTGCCTGAGCAAAAATGAGATCCCCATCTCTAGTAACAATAGAAAAATTAGCTGGTCATTGTGGCAAATGCTACTGAGCTACTAGGGAGGCTCAGACACGAGGATGGCTTGAGCCCAGGAATTTGAGGCTGAAGTGAAATATGATGCCACTGCACATTACCTGGCGCAAGAGAGTGAGATTCTGTCTCAATAAGTAAATAAATAATAAAAATAATAATGTTAAGACCGATCAATTGGTTCAGGTGTCAGCCTTATGATGCATCCTTCATAAAATTTCCCATCAACCTTTTACCTAATGCATTGATTTCCAACCAGGGTGCTGCAGTACACTGGTGTACCATGAGAGGATTTTAGGCGTGCGGCAGAAATTTTTAAAGGTCATTAATTAAATCGTTTTCAAAAGAAATTCAAAGCTCAGTAAGTGTATTTTTTTTTCTTACTCTTTTTTATTGGATACAGAGTCTCACTTTGTTGCCCTTGATAGAGTGCTCTGGCGTCATAGCTTACAGCAACCTCAAACTCTTGGGCTCAAGTGATTCTCTTGCCTCACCCTTCCAAGTAGCTGAGGCTATAAGCGCCTGCCACAACACCTGGCTATTTTTCCAGATCTCACTCTGTGTCAGGCTGGTTTTGAAACCTTGAGCCCAGGCAATCAACCTGCCTTGGCCTCCCAAGTGCTAGGATTATAGGAATGAGCCACCATGGCTGGCCTACTCTTTTTCTTTCTTTTTTTGTTTTTGTTTTGGATCAACATAATTTAAGCATACCACTAAGTTTAACTGTAGGTTCAAATGTGCCATGAGATTAAAAAAAAAAAAAAAGGTTGAATTGTTTTAAGAGCACTGAATAATCTTAGTGCTTAATAATAATCTAATTAATAATAGATTGAGCATTGCCTCAGTCTATTTCCTAAGGACTTACAAAATGATGTCTAATTTTACCATTTCTTCTGTGTTTTTTGGCTGAAATTCTTCTAAAAAGGTTTTTCCTCACCAGCTATTTAATTATTCTAAAATGCTGTGTGTGCAGGAAAGACAGATTAAATGCTTGATTTTTATTACTTTTATTTACCAATTTTCAGAATGAGTTGGTGTTGTAACAACCTCCAACGACCAATATTTTATTTTATTATGATCATTAAAAACTTGTGGAATTTAAAAACATTTAAGTGTTACAGAAATTTTCAGCCATTATCTTTATAGTTTTCAAATTGTCTTAACTTCAGCCAGTGGAAATCCTAAAAATTGCATCTTGTGTTTTTTCGACACAGCACTGTAATCTTTGGTCACTTTCCTGTTTTTTGTCATGTGAGGCAGGATTAAGAATATATTTTCTGGCCCAGATTTAGAATTAGCCATTTCTCTGAGGAGCCCTGATTTCCTGAGTGGAAAAGTGTACATAGAGTGCAATACAAGTGCAGGGGTATTCACTCCTACTAAATTGTCACTCTTTCTAGGAATTTTAAGTGTGCAGAACAAGGAAATGTTTTCTTTTAAACAAATACATGAGTTCATAGTGATAATTCAGATTGAAGTTGGATGTCATAAAGTTTATACTTAAAATTTTTACTTTCCACTCATAACTTTTTGCACTTATATTGAATGACATTGACTTACTTGCTTATTCACTTTATTATGCACACCAATGTTCTTATTCAAAATAACATAACAATGTTATTAATAACAATAGGGCTACTGAATCCAATTTCTTCTGTCCTTAGATATATTCCACTGAGGATGGACTAAGACCATATTTTCTTTCTTTCTTTTTTCTTTTTTTTTTTTTTGAGACAGAATCTCAAGCTGTCTCCCTGTGTAGAGTGTCCTGGCATCACAGCTCACTGAAACCTCAAACTCTTGGGCTTAAGGGATATTCTTGCCTCAGCCTCCCAAGCTCCTATAGCTGGGACTACATTCTCTGCCACAATGCCTGGCTATTTTTTTTTTTTTTTTTTTTTGCAGTTGTCATTCTTGCTTTAGTTGGCCTGGACTGGGTATGAACCTGCCAGTCTCAGTGTACACGGCTGGCACCCTATCCATCTGCCCCCAAGACCATATTTTAAAATCACTTTAAATATTCCTTATCTGTATGATGTCACACACTTGACATGATGTTCAATTTCTTTTTATTATTTATAGAAATATTTCTTTTTCTTCTTTGTTTAATTTCACAATATATATATATGTATTTCAGACTTAAATTGACAGTGTTTTTAATTGACAAAATGATATCAATTACATTATATATGTAATGTAATATGACATTATAGTACATCACTATACTACTTATTACTATAAGACATCTAGAGAAATCTATATCTCTATTTTCTTCCTTCCTAATCAGTAACCATTTTTATTAAGCAATTTAAGAATAAGCAAAAAACTTAATAAAAATGGTTACTGATACATTTCTAATACAAAAAGTAATGCTATGTTCTGAATCTATCTGTTCCTCCAAAATTTATAGGTTAAAACCGAATCTCTACATGATGTTAGTAAGAATTGGAGCCTGGCTGGGCACACTGGCTCCTCCCTGGCTTCCTAGTACTCTGGGAGGCCAAAGTGGGGGTATTGGTTGAGGCCAGGAGTTCAAGACCAGCCTGAGCAAGAACAAAACCCTGTTTCTACTAAAAATAGAAAAATTACCTGGCATGGGCCTGTCGTCCCAGGCATACAGGAGCCAAGGCAGGAGAATCACGTCAGTCCAGGAGCTTACAGTTGTCGTGAGCTACTGCATTCTATCTGGGGTGACAGAACAAGATTTTGTGTCAAAAAAGAAAGAAAGGGCGGTGCCTGTGGCTCAAAAGAGTAGGGCACTGGCGCCATATGCTGGAGGTGACAGGTTCAAACCCAGCCCTGGCCAAAAACTGGAAAAAAAAAAAAAAAAAAAAAAAAAAAAAGGAAAGAAAGAAGAAAGAAAGAGGTGACACTGTTGAAAGGTGAGTAGTCATGAGGAGTCCACCCTAAGATTGTGATTAGTGGCCTTATAAAACAGCCAAGAGAGCTTGTTTGCCTCTCCTACCATGTGAGGATACAGACATCAAATCTGCCAGCACCTTGATATTGGATGCAGGATGCAAGCCTCCAGAACTGTGACAAGTACGAGGGCTGTCTGGAAAGCATCCAGTCTGCAGTATGAAAAATAGTATTATGATGGCTGGATACTTTCAGTACATCCCTTGTACATTTATTTATAAGCATCCCTGTTTACAATATTCCTTTTAGAGCATCTCAAATGGACTAGAACTAGTAGTAAACTCTAAACACTTACCCACACCTTGCCTTCTTAAATATCCCGGCAAATGCTCTATAGGAGAATCATTTTCATTCCTTCTTACATCTGCAAAGAACTCTACTGTATGAACGTACCACAGTTTATTCAACCAGTACCCTCCTGAAGGACATTTACATTGTTTCTAGGCTTTTCTTCATATGAATTCTCTTATAATATACAGAATTGCCCAGTATGTTTTTAAGACAGTTTGCTAGAAGTAAGAATTTTTGAATTCTGGACCAAAGAATTTTTAAAAATGTATTTTCTAGTTATTATCAAATTTCTATCCATGCAGTTTGTGCCATTTTTCATTCTTCCCAGCAATGTCTGAAAGTGTATTTCTCTCCTATTACCATCAATAGTGTATTCTGTCAAACTTTTGACTTTTTGCTCCATCTGTTAGGAGAGAAATAGCAAATCTGTGTATTTGCAGTTTGCATTTTTTTTACCATGAGCATGGTTGTGCATCCTTTATATGTTTAGGGTTATTTGAGTTTATCTGTGAAAGGTCTACCCGTATAACTTACTCATTTTTTAATCAAGGAGTTGTTTTTTCCTATTTGAAATTTGAGAGTTCTCAATCTATTATAAATTGCAGATGAATTTTCTTCCAAGTTGTGTAAGATTTAATTTTTTGCATTTTGATTGCTAATTTATTTATAATTTATCCTTCTGTATGGTGTGAGAAGTGGATTCAGTTTTAGCTTTTAACTTTGGCTATCCAGCAAGCCACCAAAAAAGTTTTATTTTTTCTCATTTACATGAAGAGCTCTTTTAAGTATTCAGTTATAAATACCAAGTACTATCATATACCAAATTTTCATACGTAATCAGGTATATTTCTAGATTTTTTTCTATCCTGTTCCAATGACATAACTGACTTATTATAAATATGATTGCTTTCTTCCTGAACTTCCTTTTCTGTTACAGTGGCTAAAGATTTCAAAAATTTTAAAGATAGGAAGAATGAAAAAACAAATTAAGTGGTAATACCCATTCTCATGTTAAATAATAATTGTTTTATCAATATCAATTTTGCTACCAAAAGCAATGGTGATTTCTCAGCATACAATGATCCTAATTAAAAACCTTGGAACTATCATTAAATTATGATATTCATGAAATTTTTTCATACATAAATAAGGGCCCAAGAAAATAGACTAAGATTCCATAAAAATTTCTCTTTACTCTTTCAGAAGTAGAAGTATCCACGGGTTGTCCTTTTATTTTTATTGAATCTGGCCTTCTCTTAAGAGTGTTCACAGGAACTATCACTAAAGTTACTTTTTAATTTTTTTCTGTCTCCTTATATTAATCCAATAGCTTACTTCCACTGGAAAAACTGCCTCAACTTTCCTTAAAGACTTATATTTATCTAGACAGGGAAGATTTGCTCTCTAAAAATCAATACATCAAGGCAACAGACTCAACTTATTTCATCTCTTTCCACTAAAAGTAGTTGTCGGTTCTGAGAATTTGAAGTTAATATGTTTTTGGAGTTGCTATGTGATACAATTAGTGTTTTCAAGAGAAACATAATATAGTCAGAGAGTGGAGTGGCAGGCTGAAGAATCTGAATTCCTTTTTAAAAAATGTTAGTGACACCAAGTTAATCATTTTAAATAGTATTATTAGAGTGCCCACAGCTAGGGCTTCTTTTTTTTTAATTAATGAAAACTCACTCATAAAAATGGACAAAAGGCTTAGATGACCAGTGGTAGAAGTTTTCTTTCTGCGATTTTCAAATTTGTTTTGGATTAACTGTCCTGTGAACCAGGCACATTACCCACACCAGTAAGAAGCGATCTTGACGACCTTCTATGTAACTGACAGGCAAGAGGGAATATTTTCAGGCAGCAGTCATGATTTGTTCCTTGACTGCTAACATCTGCTTACTAGAGCCTGTACACATCCCCAGAGTTTTGGGGTTTGTAAACATCGCTTGATGATGACACGCTGAATATCACACAAATGTGTCTCTCAATCCACACCCAAAACCCTCCAAAGAACACTTCATATTTTCAGATTGTGGTCAGCAGGCTTTTGGAGGATTATTAGTAGTTCCTTAACCGAAAGTTAAATAGATTCTTTATTGAAAGTGAATTTCCAAGCTATGCTTGCAGGAAACATGATGGCCATAAGCCACTAGGTCAATTTTGAAGTAAAATGCTATAGAAGTTGTATCTTACATCTCCTGGTAAGAACTACTGCAACTTATAAGAGCATATTTTAGAAGTAGTTTCTTATATCTCCTGATAAGAACTGCTATACTGCATAAGAGCATATTATTTATTAAAATAAACATACAAATGGCCAGATAAATATTTTTTGAATCCAAGTCACTTTTGGGAGTCAAAAATAAAACGGTAACATTTCTGTCAATTCTTGAAATTTAATTAAAATGCTCGTTCTTCTTTTGAGCAACACAGAATATAGAGTTTGATAATGAGAAAAAATATACAATACTTCTAAGAGAGTGGAATTTAAATGTAGAATGAACATTTGAAATAAAAAGTTATTAGTTTGACAGATTAAGTACTTTTCTACTAGCTGAGATCAATAGGACTACCAGAAACAGAAGATACATGAAGGGAAAATAAATCCCAGTGGACACCCACAGAGCCTCTCTCTGTAATCAAATACTTAGACGCAGCTGCTGGGATTCAAGAGCATGTGCTAGGTACATAATGAGCATCTTAAACACAAAATTACAGGTGGACTACTGACAAGTCAAGTAACAAACAAAAGGCAGAGGCAACTTTCTAAGGACAGGAAGCGACCATGAAGAGAGGAGAGCAAAAAGGAGGAGGAAAGGTTGAAATTGTCATAAAAAGAAATATCATATATTTATCCGTTTGTTGTCTGTTTCCTGTTACTTTGTACGTGGTCACTAAGGAAGAAGAACATCATGAAAACTTTGGAAAACTGGCTCAATATTTGCACATAGATCATAAAGAAGAAATCCGTGGGAAATTATCGATACATTTATGTGAAAGTGGTAATAAATCTCTGTGGTCCTCATGCATTTTCTAATCAATGATTTCCTACTTTTCTGATAATTAAACTCATTAAATTATATAAATTAATTAAAGAGTATTTACTAAGTAAAATTGCCTTACATCATCACGTTTTTCTCCAAAAAAAAATTGCTTTTATTTTTGCCATCCAAAATTAAGCTCATTGAAACAGAAACCGCAGTTATTTTAAGAAAAAGTTCTTCCATTACATATTTTAAAAAATTACTTGGGATGTCTTTGCTGAAGTATAAAGCAGCCCATTAGAATATAAACTTCAGAAGGGCAAGGACATTATTTTGTTCACTGCTATATCACTAGCATCCAGAACAGAATTCAATAAATACAAACCATTTACGGCAGTTCTCTTATGCACAAAAGTAATAAAGAACAAAATATACTTTTCTTCTCAAATGTGATTTAATCGATAGTTATAATTAGGGTAAAAACCTCAGTTTTTATTGGCTAAAGAAATTGGAATGAAGTTTAAGCAATTCAGGACTGATGTATGTTGAATAGTATCTTACAGTAACTTAATTAAACTACTGAATATGCTTGTGAAATGGTGACTCCAGGTCTCCTGTTATTTATTGCTGTTTGACTGGGCCAGCTTCCTGGGTGTGCAAACTGTGTAATTTTGAGACCCCGTGCTTAGAAAGACCTCATGCTTGTTCAGTGCTTTATGTCATCATTTTGAATTCCTTACTTTTGAACAAGGCATCTTGCATTTTTATGCTGTATTTCAGTAGCCCAGAAACCTACATAGCTAGTCTTACTGCAGGTAGTTTCTAGAATGTTTGAATCAGTAAAAGAAGCATGCTGTGTAGACGACCAACAGTCCAGCACATAGATGACAGGTTATAGACAATAAGTGAGAGCCTGCATACTTCAAAAATTTCAAGAAAGGAAGCACTAAATAATATCAACCCATCTTACTGCTTCACCCCTGCCCTCAAAAGATAAGATTTATCTACGGACTTGAGCTATCACTCTGCACTTATCATCTTCAATTTTTGGCTGCCAGAATCATAGTTGAACTCTAAAGTTCCAGGACTGTCTTAAAGAAACAGGGCAAGTTTTATTTTTGCAGCTCTCAAAACCATTCACCCACTCCACTAAACATTCTTAACTGATCCCAGTTTTACTTGATGAGTCACTCTTTGTAATGCAGAAATCATAGTACGTAAGAGAATTGTAAAGTCAGCTTCTTTAAAAAAATGAAAGTCACATACTGGGGATTTACAAGTCTCTAATGCCTGAAGGCTGTAGTGGGACTCTAAGGTGATGTCAGCATTCCAGACACATCGCCAGCACTAGTATTATACTTCCTGCACAGTACACGGTTCACGGAAAATGTTCTTTAATCCATTAAAACATGCCATTTGCCATGACTTGAGTTCTTTACAGTTAAGATTTTACTGAGGAAGAAATATGACTGTTTCTTATATTTAAACCTTAAAGACATTTGCAGTGCAAGAGATTAGACTTAAATATACATCTTACTCTTCTGTCACAAAGCATAAAGTTGGATTGA
Source organism: Loris lydekkerianus (assembly GCA_963574355.1). Classification (NCBI taxonomy): domain Eukaryota; kingdom Metazoa; phylum Chordata; class Mammalia; order Primates; family Lorisidae; genus Loris; species Loris lydekkerianus. The sequence goes on from CAUYPK010034246.1 coordinate 14,802, forward strand.
TCTATTTTAATGTTTAGTGAAAGATTAGAGGTCAAGGTAAATGTACTCATTGGGTTATGAAGTATACTTCAAGCAAATTACAAATCACGTTCAATATCATGTCAATAATTTACATGATACGCTTGCAAACCCAAGCCATCAGAGGAAGAAGAAAAACCCTAAGACTATCCCCAAAAGCATATGAATGGAATGAAAACTAGAACTAGATATACTTGGAAAAAGTAGATTTCTGAAGTAATTTTATCAAATCCAAAAAACAGGCCTTGGGTTTGGATTTGGAGGTGGTTCCCTTGGGACAGACATTTCTCATCTGTTGAAGTTGGAGAACTTGGCTTTCACTGAGTCACTTCTTCAATTACAAACTAACAGTAAATCTTTATTGCTCAATACAAATCTTGAAAATTGAGGGACCCTTATGTTCTCAATACTGTGCTAAGAACTTTATGGATCTTCTTTTATTTAAATCTATAGAACCCTGGTCAGTTCACGCCTCTGTCCCCTGACCAGGCTGGCTTTTATAAATGGACTTCACTATTTCTATTTTCACATTGTCTATTTTGCATTCTGCAATTCACCTCAACAAATCCCATGAAGTTGCACCTTCAGGAGCTGCATTCCCACATCTCCGCCTTTATTCAAGTGTCACTCTGGAAGGCCCTCTTCCCTCCTTCTTATTTACCTCATGTTTCCTCCTTCTTCAACACCTGTTTTGAGTCTCTCTTCCCTCATGAACACTATCCACATTCATCTTCTGACTATGAATTTCTGGACCAGAACTTCTCTAAAAGAGAAGTGAGCATGTGGCATGCAAAATGGACAGCATGAATCGAGCACAAACACAGGAAGCTCTGGCAGTTGAGGGAAGAATAAATGGTTTGGCCAGAATATAAAGTCTATGTTTAGCAGTAGAGAAGAAACAGCCCAAAAGAATAGTCACGATCAGATTATTAAGCCTGTCAGTGTAGAATTCCTACTGCAAGCAGCGGTGGCTACCGGAAGACTTGACAGCAGAGGAGGGTCCCTTTCCTATTTGTGCTTTTGAAAGGTCATTGTGTCTACAGAGGGAGAGGATGGATTAGCTGATAAAGAGTCAACAAAGACACCCTTGTTGGGAAAGAGAAGGAAAAAATACCACAAAAGAGCATCAGCTAAGTCAGCGTTTAGCGAAGAGAAAGCAGGGAAAGTGGTCATGAGAGCAAGGGGATATGGAGGAAGAGCATTCCAGATAGAAGGAAAAGCAAGTGCAAATGATTTGAGGCAGGAATGTACTTGATACATTGAAAGATCACAAAGGAATGTGAACAAACCACTGAAAAGGATGAGCAGACTGGCGGGAGAGGAGGACAGAGGGCAGCGAGAGAGTTTGGGCAAAAGACGCAGGACCAGATAAGCCTCCAGAAGGATTCTGGATTTTCCTCCTCTGTGTTTGAGGAAACTAACTGAAGGGTTTGAGGCAATGGATTCAGACACTCAATATATAATTTTCCAGAAACACCACTTTTAATACTAAGTGGAGAATTAGCCATAGACAGGGTGGGTAGGGAGACCAGCGTGGGGTATTGTAGTATTTCACATGGAACATGATAGTTGGTGGCTTGGGCAAAGGTGTAGTGGTGGAAGTTGTAGAAAGGTCTAGTAGACAGGATTTGGTGATGTGCCAGACATGTGGTGTCAGAAAACAGGGAAGCAAGGATGACTTAGCACTGAGCAATTGTAATTGACAGTGGATAAGGCTGTGATGAAAACACAGAAGGCAGGTGAGAGCAAGACGCGTGATGTACCTTGAACTAGTGGTTGCTTAGTAACTGCTGCATAAAAGAAGTGGATGCATGAATGAATATAAGAGCCATGTGCGTTGGGTCTTAACTCTACCTTAATTGGAAGGGTAGACCTCATAGAATGAATGGATGGATACAAGCCCTTTAATTGGGGGCACGGGAACATATTTTCCTTGGCTCAATTTTCCTGAGCATTATATACCCCTGGTCTTTGAAGTAACAGCCAACCCACCCCCTACTCCCTGCCTCCACGCTGCCTGCTGAAAAATTTGCAATGATTTACTCCCATTTGCCTACTCCAGCACTTGAAATTTTGATTCCTTCTGGAGAGCCTTATATTCTAACCAGAATGTGTGTTGTCAAGCTGTTTTTACCTTAATTTTCTCAAATAAATGGGCACACATGTATTAGAAGAAGGGTCGTCATATTTTAGCTTTACATTAAGTTTCACACATGGATTTAAGCAGAAAATAGTTTCTTAAATGTCATAGAAAGAGCCATTTGTTACCAGTTTAAATTGGAATATTTTTTTTTTTTCACCAGCAGATCAGAGCTCTGTATTGCAGCCAGAATCCAGCTATGCAAGCTTTCAGCAGCTGGAATTATAATAAGTTTTATTCTATGAAAATGAGTTCATTACTGTTTAGTTTGTGCTGACCCTAAATAAATCCACAAAGTGCTTCTCCAGGCCTGAGGAGAATTTCATAAAATTGCATAAAGGATTTTGAAAACAAAACTTTAAGTTTGGCAATATCAAAATCAGAATAATCTTTTCCTTCTCTCCCTTTTATTTTGAAGCCAAGTCTCAAAGCTGAGTAAACTATTCATGTTAATATACATATATATACTACAAAATTACCAGCTAAATTTAATATATTAAGTAATAACATTAAAATGGACATTTCAATCAATATTATGTTATAAACCAATATTATATTATAAAAGAAAGTAATCATAAAGCTTAATAACAATAATCATAGTAGCTATAAATCACAGTCATTAGAGTAAGTTTTTATCACTAAACTTATAATAAAGTAACACAAAGATGTGACGCTACCAGGAGTTGGGGGTGGAGGTGCTGGTATTAAAAATATATTGGAAACAGGAGCAAAGAATTTTAAAAAACCAATTTCTGTTCTAAATTTAAGTGCATCTCAATATTTTTAGTTGAACATGTGCGTCATTTTAGGAAATATGAGGGAATAAAAGAACGGAGTAAATTGACTAAGTCTTAACATTTAAAACTATCTACTTCTTAGTCAAAATATTTTCAATGTGCCATTTTTATCCTTTTTCCATGTGAATTCCAAAATGACTTAAAGAAGAGACAGCTGACCCATAATTAAAACAATAATGGCTGCAAAATTCAACCTCTAAAGTATTTTTAGAGTTAACTTCCCTCTGTGAAAACCACACAAAGTCACAAATAACACAGATTCTGATCAGCTGGGGCTATTCTAATCGGTTCAAACTCCAATACCTTTGACCCCATTTAAGGCTTCCATTCATTATGAAATCACTGAATGCGTCTTCAGCAGATCTATTCACCTGAAGATCTAACATTTAAATGAATGCCGCTTTTGTAAATGCCACTTAAGAGGATCCTTCTAAAAGCCACAGTGAGATGCCACACTGGCCTCCTTGTTAGATTTTTCCCAGAGTTGATTTCCTTAGAGGGAAGGGAAGAGCACTGTCTGGCATTAAAACCAAAGAGATTCCTGGGGTTTTAATCCCAAACTCTACCCCTGACCACATTCAACCTGTAAATTTCCTCTGTGCAAAATTTCACAACTCAGAAAAATGTCTTCACTTCTGTGTGCCTTGGAAAGGATAAAGTTCCTCTGTGATAGGAGAGCACCTTAGGTTACAGAAACAAGGAGATTATTAAACAATTCTGAGTACTATGACCAATTGGCCAGCTCTATCTCTGAAAAAATGGATTATTAATATCATGTTTTATTTCCAGTGTACATGTTACGAGAGTGGCTCGTCTTCTGGAGTATTTTGTTCTGATTCTAATACCTGGACGCTATGCGATTCAAAGAAAGAACCTTATTATTACTTTATTCTACTCTTGGTTTATTAAAACATCTGCCATGCTTTTTGTGAAAGGAAGTAAAATTTAAGCCTCTTTAGAGAAAGTAGGATATGAGGATGCTGAGTTATAAGACAATACTCAATGCTGTCATGTAGCCTCTGATGGTATCCTCCAGATGCTTTAGGGGAGGTAGCAGAAATTGTGACCCTGAAAGCCCTCATCATGCAGCTGCACTAGTTTATATTATTATAATACAGCAGAACATTCCTGCTAACCACCACCTGCTGAGATTACAGGCTAGATAATTAAATAATATCTTTCATTTGGCTGTATGTGGCAATTTAAAGAAAAAAATACAGAAAAAAAAATTAATCTTTGGTTTAGAGGAAATCTTTCTATTTGCAATTTGGAAAGCATTACTTTGCAAAATAGTGCTTCTTGGAAAAGTTGGAATGCTAATTCAGTTTCAAAAGATGGTCAGAGACAGAAAATTCTCAGCCAATTATTTACCGTCCTCTTTTTTCCCTGAATTAATTTTATTACCTGATAGGAGACTTCTTAATGTATGAAATGTGCAAAATTTGGGGAAGCCCACAAACCCATTATAAAAGCAAAATACAATCTTTTACTGAATAAATAATAATGATTAAGGAATGACCTTATTTATTGAGAACTTATCAAAATGCAGATTTGAATCAAACGAAAGCAATCACAGCTGGCACAGAGCTTAGAGTTTAATGGGGGATGACAGACAATAACCAATTAACTATTATGATGACTTATGTGTTGATGGAGACAATACAGGGCAATGAGAAGGGCAATGGGCAAGGAGACCCAATAACAGAGAGCTGGAGAACATGGTCGTGCCCAAGATCTTCTCTGTGGAAGCAACACTAAGGTAAGAGCTGATGTTCAAGTTGGCCAAAGGAAAGAGTGGAGAGAGAGTTGAAGAGAGTGCGGGATGAGGCTAGAAACATAGAAATATGCTCTAGGAAGCTATGGAAGGGATTTAAGGGGGGATGGGGCCTGATTACTTATGCCTTTGAAGACCATGCAGTAGGGGAAAGTAGTGGAGGAGAATGAAATGATTGGAAATGGAGAACTCAATGATATCAACATTGCAGGGGACACAGTGGGAGAGATTCCTGGCCTAGGCTTGATATGTAAAATACCATCCCAAGCTATATAGAAAGGTCGGTTTGTTTGTTTCTGAGATAAAATAGAGCTTGGTAAGGACACAGAAATATCAACCCAAGAGTGGAGTCCCAACTCTCAGAAATGGAGGAATTAGGAAAAAATCCTGCCTACTTTTCAGTTTTGGCCGCAGTGGGCGCTGTTGTCACCACCCTACTGAAGGTGCTATTTGATGAAAATTACAATCAACATTTTTGATTAAAGAAAGCTGTATCTATTTTGATCGAACAACTTTTCATTTTATTTCAGTCTTGTCTTTGATCTGACTCCTGTCAGAACATTTCTTTCACCAGAGGCTTTGAATATTGCAGGAGGCAACGTCTGTAATTTAAGACAAAGTGGTCTAGTTTGGACCAGTAATTACTTCAGGGTGGGTTTCAAAAAGAGGGATAAACCCGTGGGACATGCTCCAGGACAGACATGCCTTCTTTCGATGTCCAGCTAGTCTCCTTTTCCTAATGTCATTCCTAACCTATTTAACTCAAAACTATAGATGGTCAAAATCATTCGCAGATATAAAACAAATCCACTAGAATATAAACTCTATGAGAGATTTTAATCTGGTTCTTTTTTTCATGTATGTTCCAGAACTTAACACTCAACAAACAGCCATTAAAGAATAAGTATAAAAAAGGTTGACTTAAAAACTGTTGACAAAATTCCAATTATTTCATTTTGTACTCCATATCTAGGGCTTACTGAGTTAAGTAAATATCTCCTTACCCTGACATTCCAACCCTCCTCAGCCTAGCCTCATTATATATATGTTTTACTCTAGCCAAACTATGTTATTCTTGCTTACCTCCCCAGAAAATAATTTGTTTTTTTGGTTGTGTGTGTGTATATATATAAATAACAACAACAAAAAACAAACAAACACACAACACAACAAAACAAAACAAAACAAACGGTTTTTGGCCGGAGCTGGGCTTGAACCCGCGACCTCTGGCATATGGGGCCAGCACCCTACTCCTTTGAGCCACAGCATGGAATTGTGCTTTTCATCTCTCACCTCTCACTCCCCAGGTCTACCTGCCAATATAATCTGCATCCTATCAGGACCATCTCAAAGACCAACTTTTCCAGAAACAAGCTTTCAGTTTCCAACAAGCTTCTCACCATATCTAGATATATTCACTTATCCTCTTAAAAGCTCAAGGAGCTTTGTCTTTCATTTAGTGTCCTTTTGTCTGCCTTTTATGAAAATTATTATTATTTCTGTGTTTATTCTGTCCTGTTGTATAATTCAGTATTTGCTAAGGAAAACCAAATCACTCTAGGTACTTCAAACAGAGGAAATTGAATAGAAGAAATGTATTATTTAAGTAATGGGACAGCTGACAAAACAAACAGCTTTAATGCAGTGAGTGAGTTTTAGCAAGAGCAGAAAGCTGTTGTCACACGTGGGACTGGTGGGACAGACAGTGGAAGAAAGTGGCATTGCCAGAATTCAGTCATCTGGCTCGATGTGTGGCTGGGCTCCCAGGCGGGATCTGAGCTGTGGGGCAGGAGCTGCCTGACAGGAGCCATAGCAATGGAGGAGACAACTACAGACAGAACTGCCACCCAGTCACGCTCAGTGCTTTCCCCCTCCATCAGGGCCTCAAAACTTTGCATGCTACCTAGAAGCATTCTACCTGGTAGCCAGATCCTTCTGGAAACCAGTTGACAAGAGAGCCTAAGAAACGTAGCTTCCTGCAGTACGGAGTTAAGCAGGAAAAAGGTGCTTAATGAATATGTGGACAAACAGGCAAATAACCAGCTCACCATCTTTTCAGGGGGAAATAAAGCTGTTTGACAATAGGGACACCTAATACTCTTCAGCACTGAGCACAATCTATGTCATCCATGAAATATTAAATCATTATTAAATCCCACTTCTTATGGGGAAGATATCATTCTGACAAAGAATTATTGGCCAGTAATTCTTTCTTTATGCCCACTAACCATCAAAATAATTTTTAAAGCACATAAAGTCTATTAGACTCTATTTAGACATAAATAAGATATCATTATAAGTTTGGCATTCACCTGTACTAAGTCTTGTCTTTTTTCCCCCTCCATCAGACTCTCTTTGCTGTTTTTCATTCACCAAAACAGAGGCTCTGGATCTTATTTTTGTCTTAAAATCCTGTAAGACCATGAAAAAACTGTAGATCCTAGTGGTGGTGAAGGGTGACATATATCTGCCTATGTACTCCAGGTTGTACACAACCTCTGAGTGTTGGCATAGCCCAAAGCCTGCCCATTAGTATCCTACTAATCTTTCCAGAGACAGTTGGAATTCTGGATAGTCACCTTTTAATCAAATGAAATTTACAATAGCATACAACACATAGCTCATGAGCTGTCTGTGTCTTCCCTGTAGCAGCCTCTCGGTAGGGCAAATAGGTGACAATGCCTTGGAAAGGTGTCTGGAAACAATGTCTGGAAACAATTTTTATTTTTACAACTGGAGTGTGGATGAGCTACTGGCATCTGGTGGGTGAAACCAGACATGCTCCTAAATAACTTACAATGCACAGAATGCCTCCCTTGACAAAGAGTTATCCAATTTAAAAAAGGTCAATAGTGCTGACCTTGAGAAACCTTGTTCTAGAGCTGAAATAATCATATTCTTCTACTGGATTCAAGGAGATCACATTAGTTAAATCTTCTATTCATTTAAGAAGCTATGATGCTCAAAAATATTTACATAGATATGGCTGACATATTTAACTAATCAGATTTTATCCATGTCTCTGAGTTCTAAGATTCTTAATTGTTTATGGAAACTGTCACTGTACTTTTGTGTCTAGTCTGTAGCCAGTTAGATGGGGAACAGTGAATTTCTATTATGTTTAAATAATCGCTCTTTAGTCCAGGCAACCTGGCTTTCAGGAAAAAATATACTAAATAACATAAAAATGTATTCCAAAAATCTCAATAATACAAAGATTAAGACTAAGACTTTGGAGCTGGGCATGGTCGTATGTGCTAAGTCCTAGCTACTCAGGAGGCAGGAGGAGTTCAAGACCAGCCTGGGCAGCATGGGGAGAACCTGTCTATAAACTCCAAGTATACCTAGAGTCCCCAAGTACAAGTCTATATTATCCCTTTACCCAGACAGTTATGTGTTCAAAAGCCTCAAACTAAATACTCCCAAACCTCAGGCCACACTACTGTAATTTCACATAGACTTGAGTAAGTTTCCAAAGTTATTTCAAGGCAGGATCCTTCAGTAGCCTGGATCTAAGAAGTCTATTCTGGCCTTCTATTTTGGAACAAGGTTTGTACTTCAGGTTGAACCTGATTCTAGGGTGGTAGTTTTCCACACTAGGGTGGAGATGACACCACTACTGAATCAGATTCCCCAAGATGGGGCCTGTACATCAGATGGAGAACAACAGTTCTAGAGCATCTAACCCCACTGGAAAGATCTCGTGCAGAAAAGAGCCTGGACTGCAATAGACCTTCCCCTCCAGGGTAGTCAAGGGAGAGGATGCCTCCATACTCTTTCAGAATTTTTGCACTTTGGTTATGCCTTGAAGAACTCAGAAATTCTAGAGCTGACTAGGGACTGAAATCATATTTCAAGAGTTGTTCTGGCTTGTAAGGCTGTATCCAAGGGAGGATGTGAAATGCTTTCTAGAAATATTTTCTAGAAATACTCGAGAATATGCCACCATCATCTCCCAAGTCACCAACGTTGGAACCTTGGTATTGTAGTTCACTTTTGCTTCTCCTTTGTTTCTCAAATTGCCGGATAAGGACCACCTCTTCTTTCTTCAAAATATCTCTCAAACGTTCTCCTTTCTCTGCTCCCACTGCCCCAGACTCAGGATCTCATTGCACTCTTCCTGAAACATTGCAAAAGCCTCTGACATATCTGCCTGCCTCCAGCCTAACTGCCCCAAGTCCAATCAACTAATTCAATCAGTTGCAAGTTTATTCCATCAAACAGCAATCTAGGAGTTACTGTGAAGGGTTTTTTTTTTTTTTTTTGCAGTTTTTGGCCGGGGCTGGGTTTGAACCCACCACCTCTGGCATATGGGGCTGGCGCCCTACTCCTTTGAGCCACAGGCGCCATCCCAGTGAAGGTATTTTGAAATGTTATTAATGTGCATAATCAGTTGACTTTAAGACATTACTTTATATCAGTGTTTTTCAACCTTTTTAAAAAATCTTGCCAAACACTTGAATCTATAGTTAAACTTCTGTGGCACTCTTAAATTATGTTTATCAAAAAAAAGTAAACAAAAAGAAATATGCTTACTATGATTTGAACTTCTTGTGAAAATAATTTAATTAATGATCTTTAAAAATTTTCATGGTGCACCTAAGATCCTCTCACAGCACATCAGTGTGCCATGGCATACCAGTTGAAAATCACTGTTCTATATGATCTATCTGGATTTGATTACATTTGTTGAAAAGTCTTAACAGCAGTATTGAGGCTTCTCTGAAGAAGAAGTTTAACTTGTGGACTTCAGTTTCCACTTGTGCCAGAATTCCTGGCTGCCCTTTCTGACAGCCTGCCCCTATGGATTTTGGATATGCCTGACCAATCCTCACAAGTGTGTAAGCCAGTTATTTGCAAGAAATCTATGTGTGTGTGTACATATATAGTTTCTGTTTCTGTGATGGAACTCCAGTACAACTATTATGAAAATTTCCACCCAAAATTTTAAAAAGAATAATTAGTGACTACGTGTATATGTGTGTCTATACATATATATTTCAATATGTCATATACATATACATATGTACACATAAAAGTATGCCGTTATTGTTTTAATTCACATACATATACACAGTATGAATTAAAACAATAACAAATTCATACTGTGTATATGTATGTGAATTAAAACAATAATGGCATACTTTTTACTTAATAATATGCAAGATTATAAAATTATGATAGTGTTTAATATTACTGAGAGTAGTAAGAGACAGATCCTATGGAACTGCTGAGGTAAATTGATGATCTTTCTGAAGAGCATTTGGCCTAAAAATGTCTCAGGCTCTTTCATCGAGAATCTCTTGGGCACACAAAGATTTGTGTACATGCAGTTCAGGGTTATGTATAATGAAGAAAAGTTGCATGTCACTAAATGTCAAATAATAAGGGTATAGCTTCTTCCTTTTAATGATATGCCTTGTTATGCAGATATTAAAATAGTCTGAAAAAAATGAGAGACAAAAAAATGCTTAAAATATGCTCAGTGAATAAATTATAAAACTATATAGTGAATCGATCAGAGCTCAACCAGAGAAGCAGGTATATATATTAAGAAATTTATTACAAAGAATTGGGTTACTTGATTGTAAATCTAAGCTCTTAGGAAAGAATGATCACAGGGCTCTTTCAGTCTTTGTCTTTTGGAAGCCCTGGCCCTACTTTTAAGGCTTTGTAACTGATTAATTCAGACCAGGCAGATAATCTGGGGGTAATCTTCTGTACTTAAAATTAATTAGAGACTTGAATTTCTATTTGCAAAATCCCTTCCCAGTAATACCTGGTAGTATTTGCATAAGTGAAGACAGTAGCCTAGCCAAGTTGACACATGCAAAAAGCCATCCCATATACACACTATGGCCCCAGTTTTGTAAAAAGTAAATGGAAAAATTAAACTTGGAAAAGAAGGCTGGGGATAAATACCTAAAAGATAAAAAAAAAAAAAGTTATCTCTGTATAGAAAAATTATGAAAGAATCCTGTCTCAAGAGTGTAATAACTAAGGAAAACAGATTTTTTTCTAGTGTAAACAAAATGTTTTTCTCGTAGCATAATTTATTCAGTTCACGCCAGTTAACTTCAGTTCCTCAGTGAATTAAGATTCTAAAAAGTCAGAGCTGGAAGAGATTTTTTAACTGACTCTCTCCGATGAGAAAGCTGAGTACATGAGAGGTGAGGTGACTTATTCAAGGTCACCCCATGGGTGGGGACAAAATCAGAACAGTTACCCAGGCCCTCTTTTCCCTGATGCTGGGTGACTTCTGTTATGTCACCCTGGATCCTTAGGATTTGCTGGGGTCAGAAAAATCAATAGCCTTCATTAAATCATAGTAGGAACAAGAAAAAACACATTAAATTTAATCATTTTCCTTAATTTAATTTGTTTCTCCATTTTCATTCAATATTATTTAAAACTGCCATCAGCCACATGTAGTAAATATACACTTAAAATATATCTAGTCTGAGGAACTACATTTCTTTTCTTTTTGAGATAGTCTTATTATGTCACCCTCAGTAGAGTGTTGTGGTGTCACAACTCAGAGCAACTTTAACTCTTGGGCTTAAGCTATTCTCTTGCCTCAGCCTTTCAAGTAGCTGGGACTACAGGCACCCACCACAACACCTGCCTATTTTTTCTTTGCAGTTGTCATTGCTGTTTTAACAGGCCCTGGCTGGGTTTGAACCTGCCAGCACCAGTGCATGTAGCTAGCACCCTAACCACTGAGCCACTGGCTCTGAGCCATACATTTTTAATTACATTAATTTAACTTAATTTTAAATTAAAAGAAAACCTGGAAACCTGATTCAGTTATTCAACCCAAGCTTGTGACAACATGGATATATGAATCTACTTTTCCATCTGTTTGTTTTATAAAATCTAAATGAGGATCAAGTATTTATGATGAGAACTAGAGATTTTTATGAGTATAAAATACACACAGAATTTTAAAGATGTACATGAAAAAAGAACATAAAATATCTCATTAGTTAATTTTACCTGTTACTTTTTTTTTCTCAGTATGACTAGTAGAAAGTTTGCAATTACATACATTATATTGCTCTTGGACAACACTGATATAGAATTTCAATTTTTTTCAAATTTATAATCAAGTTTTTCTAAATATCTCTTTTTTTATTTTTAATTACATAGAGGCACATAAGAACAAACTTCTTCCTACTCTAGATACTTCTGTATGAATTTTTGTGCAAGAAACATTAATCAGAAATAAACAGCTGTAATTTGCAATGTTGGCTTTGTATTTCACTCTTGGTGAAACAGACACTGTATGAAACTCTACAGATTTGAAAATAAAAAAAGAAGCACTTGAAGGAAACCACTGTTATCCAGGAGATCTATGTAGCTTCCCTTTATAATGCTTTGAAATCACTAATGGAAACCCTAAAGCATTAATCAATTTATTTAGTTTATAAATGTTTACTTGTATAATTTTAAGGGCTACAAGTGCAATTTTGTTACATGAGTATATAGCCTAATGGTGAAGTCTGGGTTTTCAGTGTAACCATCACCCAAATAATGTGTCTTGTACCTATTAAGTAGTTTCTCGGCCTCCTTCCCCTACCACCCTCTCTTCCTGCTGAGTCTCTAACATCTATTAATGCATGAGTACATATTATTTAGCGTCCACTTATAAGTGAGAATACAGGATGTGTAACTTTTTGTTGCTGAGTGTTCAACTTAAGGTAATAGTTTCTGCTTTCATCCAAGTTGCTATAAGACATAATTTCCATTCTTGTTTATAGCTAAATAGTATTCCATTGTGTGTGTGTGTGTGTGTATATATATATATATATATATATATATATATATATATATATATATATATATATATATATTGCTCTTTCTTTATCCAATCATCAGTTGATGGAAGCTTCTGTTGATTCCCAATCTTTGCTATTGTGAATAGTGCTCCAATAAACGTATGAGTGAAGATATCTTTTTGGTGTGATTTCTTTCTTTTGACTAGGATACCCGATAAAGGGATTGCATATGAATGGTAGTTGTATTTTTAGTTCTTTGAAAAATCTCTATAGTGCTTTCCATAGAGATTGTACTAATTCACAATTTCACCAACAGTGTGTAAGTATTCCTTTTTCTTCTCATCTGTTATTTGACTTTTTAATAGTAGCCCTTCTGACTGATCTATGATAATTGGTCATTGTGGTTTTGACTTGCATTTTTCTAATCCTTAATGATGCTGAGCATTTTTTTCACATATTTGGTGGCCATTTGTATGTCTTCTTTTGAAAAATGTCTTTTTATGTCCTTTAGCCACTTTTTAATGGTGTTGTATGTTTTTCTTGTTGCTATTGTTTAGTTGTTCAAGATCTTTATAAATTCTGTATAACAGTCCCCTGTAGGATAAATTGTTTCCAAGTATTTACTTCCATTCTACAGGTTGTCTGTTTCTTCTGTTGATTATATCTCTTGTGCAGAAACTTTTTAATTTAATTAGGTGTCATTTGTCTATTTTTGTTTTTGTTATTTATACTTTTGAGCTCTTATTTGTGAATTGGTCGTCTAAGCCAATGTCTAGAAGAGTTTTCTTAGGTTATCCTCTACATTCTTATAGATTTCAGTCTTTTTTCAAATTTTTAATACATCTTGATTTTTTTTTTTTTTTTTAATATATGGTAGACAGATAGGGGTCCAGTTTCATTTTTCTGCATATGACAATCTAATTTTCCCGGCACCATTTATTGGAATGCCTTTTCCTCGATATGTGTTTTTGTTGACTTTGTCAATGATCAGTTGGCAGTAGGTACGTGGCTTTATTTCTGAATTCTCTATTCTGTTCTGTTGATCTATGTGCCTATTTTTATACCAGTACCATACTGTTTTGATTATTATAGTCTTGCAGTATAATTTGAAATCGGTTAATGTGATGTCTCCAGCTTTGTTCTTTTTGCTTAGAATTGTTTTGGCTATTAGGGCTCTTTAATTTCCATGTGAATTTTAGAATTCTTTTTTATAATCCTGTGAAGAATGACATTGGTGTCCTAATAGATGTTGCACTGAATCTGTAGATTGCATTGGGCAGTATAGTCATTTTGACAATATTGATTCTTCTGATCCATGAACACCAGATGTTGCTCCAGTTGTTTGTGTCATGTATAATTTCTTTCATCAGTGTTTTATAGTTTTCCCAACAGAGATCTTTCACCTACTTGGTTTAGTATATTCTTAGATATTTTTGTAGTTCATATAAATGGGACTGCCTTCTTGATTTGGTTCTCAGGTTATTATTGATGTATAGAAATGCTACTGAAGTTTGTACATTAATTTTGTATCTTAAAACTTTTATGAATTTATTTACCAAGTCTAGGTATAAGATTATATCATTAGTGAAAAGTCACAATTTGACTGTCTCTTTCTATTTGGATGCCTTTTATTTCTTTCTCTTGCCTGATTTTTCTGACTAGAGATTTCCATTACTACGTTGAACAGAAGTTGTGAAAGTGGATTTCCTTGTCTTGTTCCAGCACTTAGGGAGATTGCTTTCAATTTTTTTCCTATTCAGTATGATCTTTCAGAAGATAAACAAGATTGATAAACTGCTAGTTAGACTAACCAAGAAAAAGAAGGAGAAGCCAAATAAATATAATCATAAATGAAAAAGGAAACATTATAATAAACAAAAAGGCAAGTTAATTTATAGAGATTATGCTTAGATTCCTTAGGGCTGCTATAGACTGAATGTTTGCGTAACCTCTAAAATTCTTATGTTGAAACCTAATCCCTGTTGTGAAGGTATCTGGGAAGGTATCATGTTTAAGCCATGAGGGTGGAGCTCCCATGAATGGGAGCAAGCTCTATTGCTCCTTCCACACAGTGAGAAGATGGTCATCTGTGAGGCAGGAGGTAGACTCACCAGATTCCAAACCTGCCTGGTTGTTGAACTTCCTCACCAGACTCCAAACCTGCCTGGTTATTGAACTTCCCAGCCTCTGAACTATAAAAAATACGTTTTTGTGGTTTATAAGCTACCCAGTTTTGATATTTTGCTATATAGGGCACTGGGGAAGCAGAGAATGAGGCAGAAAAACCAAAGCCTGTGCAGAATTGTTGATCCAGGTTGATATTTAGCTACATTCTGCCTCACTCAGTGGTCTTGGGGAAGCTTGGGAACTCCACCTGAGTCTCTCTTGCTTCATCTTTGAATTAGGCCTATTAGTCTCTTCCTCGAAGTTTTACTTTGAGAATTAAGTGAAATAACATATGCAAGGTTCATGGCAAATAGTATCACATAATAAATATTAATGCCTTGCCTCTAAGGGGATGAAGGTTCTTTTGAAATATGCCTACATATCTTTTTTAAAAGCAATAACAACAAAAGTGTTTTATAGTTAAAGAAGGGGGAGGAAGAACATCTGTTTATGGTGTCCTCTGGTGAAAGAACCTTCATTTATATTCTAGGGCAATGATGTAGCCCTAATTCTTCAGACACTTGAATGCAGTTAGTAGAAATGCATCATCATTTAGCCTCCTGGAAGGGAGGGGCTTGCTGGTGAGCTCTTGTAATAAGGGCCTCAGAGCAACCATTTCTGAATTCTGATTTCACTTTACACATGACTGAGCTCTGAGAGACATTTTGCTACATTTTTTTCCTTGATGGAAAATAATAATGGCAATGCTTGTTTTACTAGGAAGAAGATAAATATTCTATCTAGAATACTCATTTATTCATGCTTTCTCTCTCTCTCTCTCTTTCACACACACACATGCACACACAAGCTTATCTATCAAGAAATACCTATTGCAATGGGAATTTTTCCCCTTTTATGTTAGATTCAGCTCAACAGACCCATGGGCACTAACTATATGTACATTACTCTCATGGCCCTGAATGGATTAAGGCAGCAAATAGATGAATTGGACCCAGTTCTTGCCCCCAAGTTCTGGCCACCACACTGCTCTTGGAAAGAAGCTCTTGCGTGATTTTAAAGTTTTTAGAAAGATCCTAGGAGACGTTAGATGGAATAGAACAGCTGCTTGCCCCTCCCATCTCTTCTCTAGTTGACTGCTACTGCCAATAAATTGAAGGGGTCTGTTTTTAATCCACATACTTTTCACTAAAGAAATTAGTTGACCCAGATGTTTTCAACAATAACACATCAGCAAGGTGGTATTCCACCAACATAAGTGACATTAACATCAACTTCATTTATGTAGTTTTTCCAACAACTTTTTCAAGACACAAGGGACTCAGAATAGAATGATGCCATTAAAACATAATCTACTGAATGTCAGCAATTTATATCTCCTCCCTAAAAGCATTAGACTGGAAACAGAATATTTTTATAAGAAGCATTTATTAAAGGTGTAACTAGGTACTAGGGGTGATACAGACACACAGGAAAGGATTACTGTTCATGATTTGGTGGGAATTACTTGGGACACTGTATTAATGAGTTCAGGCTGCCATAACAGAACACCACAGACCGGGTGGCTTAAGCAACAGAAATTTATTTTTTCATAGTTCCGAAAGCCAAAAGATTCAGACTAAGGTGTTGGCAGGTTGGGTTTCTTCTGAGGCCGGTCTCCTGGCCTTGGAGGTGGACACCTACCTGCCATTTCCTCTCATGGTCCCCTTTTAGTCTCTGTGTGTGTCCTAATCTGTTCTTGTCAGGACACTGCTCATATTGGATTATGGATTGCCAAATGCCTTCATTTAACCTTAATTACCTCCTTAGAGAATCTCTGTTCACATAAGTCCACATTTGGAGGTGCTGGGGATGAGGACTCTGACATATGTATTTAGGGGACACCCAATTCATTCTGTAATAGACACCCATGAACAGATCTTTGGATTCACCTAGTCAGTGGTGATATGATTGATCTGACACTGTGCTATCTTCGCTCCTTGTTCAGGAATCATTCACATTGACCACCAGGGACTTCACTGTGGTGATGACTACATTCTGGCCATTCTGGGAATATATGTGAAACCATGATCACATATTACTTCTTACCCTTCCATACTCCCTTTGGTCACTTTCTTAGCCAAAATAGATGTTTTGTTTCTCCATTGATTCATAAAATTAGAGAAACCACACTCTGCATATTTATTATTTTAAAGTCTATGCCAGAGGAAAATCAAATCAAAGAGGACTTTTTGTTTTAATTAAATAAGATTCTAGAATTTGTTGCTGATCAAAAAAACCTTTAAAAGCAGTCATAGGATTGAAGGTTCAACTTAAACAACTTCTTCCCTTTTTTCTTGTTTTGCATTTGCTGTACCAGGCATATGCATTTTAAACCACTCAAACAGATCAAATCTCTCTCAAAAAGATGATTGGAAAAAAATTTGTTGTCATTCATCACAGGCAGTTTTTATAGAAAACACAGTAATAATTACTTTTTCAAAGTGGATTTGGTGCTAAATGTACTGAGGGGGATTTAAGAACCACATCACTGAAATTTTTATAAACAGAATGTTAACTAGATGCTGTGCAATAATCAATTTAAAAACTTACTTTTCGGGTGGAAAGAAGATAATTTGCCTCTTCGAAATAGTAAATCATTTTAATAACTTTAAATTGAAGATCTGAGCTGTGAATTCAGAAAGCCAAATAACCACGTATTTGACATTTCATAGATGAACCCCCTGAAAAATTAATACGCATTTCCCTCTTCATTTAGAAGTAGACTGTCATCTATGAGTGGCCTTCAGATGCCCAATGTGCATTCTATCCTTCCTCTTGGAGACAGTAAACCACTAGACTAACCATTCAAGTATTTCTGTGCTATAACCTTTTTATCCATAAAATAATTATCTCTGTTCCCTATTTTATTTAATAAATACTAAAGGGTAAAAACTGCTTTGAAATATTCAAATTGAAACAATTTTCTAAATACATGACAGGTATCAGAGAATATCAGATGAAGAAGGCATAGTCGAAGACCCAGTGGTTACTGTTTATGGACCGTGTGTGCCCTGATACCTTATGTACAGCAGTCCCACAGTATCCAGGAAGGATTGTTTCCAGGACCATGTTCATCGCTCTTACATAAAATGCTGCCATATTTGCATATAACTTATTATGTATATCTTTTTTTTATACTTGAAATCATCTCATATTACTTATAATGTCTAATACAATGTAAATACTATGTGAATAGTTGTTATACTGCACTGTTTAGGGAATAGGGACAAGAGAAAAGTCTGTGCATGTTCAGGACAGATGCAACCTCACATTTTTTTTTTCTAAGTATTTTCGGTCTGAGTTTGGTTGAATCCGCAGAGGTAGAGCACACACACAGTTCCAGAGGGCAGTGCACTGCAATACTCAAGTCACGATTGACTTATGCAATGACAAGAGATATAAGATACAATATGCCAAGATAACAAACATGGTTGGTATGTAGTGAGTATTATAATTTTAACACAGATTTTTTTCTTTAGTAAAATGTGTATACATTTTTTTGGCACCCTCCGTTTATAGTCTTCTTTTCTCTTTAAGGATGCTAGAATATGGTACTGGAAGGATGTAGGTGGGCAAGTTTGTAGGAGCTCAGGCCAAGTTAAATAAATCTGCATTAGAAAGGAGGAGATTGGGGGCTACAGTAAAGGGCTGAGGAGATTTACAAGCCATACCTAGCAAGGGAAAAGAAGGGAGAAAAATGATTTTGGAAAGACAGACAGGTTGGGAATAAAATAGAGTGCAGAATACAATGTAAGCACCTCTTTCCATAACCCACACAAAGATTGAGTGAAATGACCCTACTAAAATGGTACTGTCGAAATGGAGTCTTCACTATGAATGTGAGGAAGACTGGAGCCGGGACCCTAGATCAAAAGAGATGATGTGCTGAGGGACCGCAGCTCGTGGACTGCACCACAACCCCCCTGAAGCCAAGTATCGGACCAGCGTCCTGGAAGGGTCTGGTACTCAGCAAAGCAAAATGATGATCTTAGGGTGACACTCTGGTCAAGCAGAAGGGCTGGGATTTGAATCAAGGTCCATGTTCTTTTGCTGATTATTCCTTACACACTGAGTGGCACTGTCCCCTAGACTGAGCATTTAAGGCTAACTCATCTTCTGCTCCTGAATTCTAACAGTGTCTGGCACATATGATGAGGTGAGTTAAGTAGTTGTCACTTTTTGGCGCACTGATCATGTCTGCACTAGGCTTCCAGCTCCTTGAGGGCTGCTCCTGTTCTGTTTTCCACTGCCTTCCCCACCTAGACAGACCCTGACATGGAAGAGATGCCAAGAAAATGTTTAGAGAATTAGTTTTTCAGTATCTGGTATCTAGCCTATGAGGTCTTTCAATTCTTAACTCTCTTTGTAGTCCATTTTTAAGGTGATAATGGAATAGTCTAGCATAGTGACTTTCCAGAATTTTAATAATGTTATACCTACACTTAGATTAAATACATTTTCATGTGCAACCTACCTTTCTATTTCCACAATTTGCATCTTGCGATAGACCTAATGAATGCCCCTGACTGAATTTTATAACATGGTCCCTCCTCAGTGAATCCAACAACTATGGGCCTTAAAAATATCTTTCTAAACACTTAGGATTCAGTTTTTTCAAAGTGTACCGTATTTCATGAAGATTCCACTTCTACAATGTCGGACAATTAAGTTTGTGAATTCATCCTAGAAAAAATACCACACACCTCATTGCTGAATTCAAAGTGCTCCCCATGGGAAGCTTTGGACCCATGCCAGAGCCTAATCCACCCTTCAAAACACTTTTTCTAGGATGAGTTCGTGAACTTAATTGTTAGATCTCATAGATCAAGAAGTGTGAGTTTTTGCTGGAAGTCTCACGGCTACTAACACTGGGCCCTTTCATTTGATCGTGTGATTCGTTTTACAGAAGTGATTTCTGATTTCAGGCTGTGTTTAGGGCCCCATGTGTATGTCAGCGTGGCCGTGTAGAACATAAACACCATTTCGAGCTTTGTGCAACACAGCAGGGCACGGGCAGCATGCTGACAAACGTGCTTTCCTAGGAGCTGGACTTCGCACGGATCCTTTCAGAATTTAAACATAGGAGCTAGTTTTGTCTACCCTTGTAGAGTTAATGAGACGTGCCCTTTATATTGATTCTTTCACTCTCATATCACTGTGTGCCACTTCTAATAGAACTTACCAAAGGTGTGAGTTCCCAAATAGTTGTGTGATTCTGTGATGAATGTCTCCTTCTCCACATAAGACCGGCAGCTGCCCGACTCGAAGTTGTCACTATTATTTGGCTGGTGCATTTTTTTTGAGACAGAGTAAGACTCTGTTGCCCTGGGCAGAAGGCCGTGGCATCATAGCTTACAGCAACCTCTTGAGCTCAAAGTAGCCTCTTGCCTCAGCCTGTCGAGTAGCTGGGACTACAGGTGCCCACCACTACACCTGGCTAGTTTTTCTACTTTTAGTAGAGATGGGGTCTCACTCTTGCTCAGGCTGGTCTCAAACTCCTGAGCTCAAGCAATCTCCCACCTCAGCCTCCCAGACTGCTGGGATTATGGGTGTGAATCACTCTGCCTGGCCTTATTGGATGGCTGTTTTATTCACCATTGTATTCCTGTAGCCCAGCACAGGGTTTATGTGATTAGACAAAAATGGTTGAATATAATAAAATGAGTCTACATTTGTAAGTGGGCAGGGTCTCTTTCCTAGAAGCATAAAAGCCATAGATTTTAACTTTGCGCCAAACATAGTCCTACACCGAGTGAATCACTTGGGATGCCTGATGGGAATCAGAGTTGTAGGCTCTGAGTCAGAACCTCCAGGGACAAGTGGCCCAGAAATTTACCCTTTGAATGTGTAACTCCAGAGGACCGTGAGGCACACTAGATCTTGAAATCCCATTGCCTCTCAGTTCTTTTATTTGATAGCATAGGGAAGTTTTCCATTCTTCAACTTGTGATTTAGAGTCCCAAATGTTATTAAGTGCCTGCGTATCAAAGGTAAATGCCATCAGAGAAAGACAAGACTTCATTCAATGCTGAACGCAGGCAGGGTGGACTTGCTTTCACAGCGCCCTCAGTGTCTATTCACCTCTTTTGCTTTAAGTTAGCATGAATTCTAACAAAATCCTGTGCTTGAGATTCTGGAATTCTCAGTCTTTGGGGACAGCCATGCAATTTTTCCTGTCATTCATGCAGCACCTGGGACAAATTGTTCAGCGCCAAGTGTGTATGTCTGATGTGAAAAGCATACCTCTAATTAATCATCCTGTTCCCAGCTGGAACACTTTCCTGGGAATTACTGCAAGCATGACTGAAGGACCATTCTCACCTGTTTTCCAGGCACATAGAATTCATATAAATGGTCTACTAATTTTGTCTCTGAGTGTCTTTTTCTAATTTGGTGCGTTTGTTTATTTTTGTCAGACTGTGAACTAGACACTTCACAATCAGGTAGCTGTAACGAGCAAAACGTTGACTCATTTCATTAGACATCTGGAGAGAGAAATAGTGTTTCATTTATTGAATTTGAATTATGAAAGATGGGGTGTTTAAAAAAAATAACCATATTGCTTATAATTTGTGCTCCTGAAAATGCTGGTTAATAGCCAAACCAAGTCAAGTAACACCTTGTTCCTACTTGCTAGCAGTGAATTTCCAGTAGGAATGACTTTACAGAGAATAAATCCAGTGCAATCTTCCTTTCTCATTTACCTGTTTTGCTGTATTTCTAGAGCATGTCTGCTCTTTTGAAAAGGTTGTTTTCATCCATCATGCTTTTCCTCATTTAAAGACAAACGATTTTTGTCCTTTCTTCTCAGATCTTAAATGAAGCAATTGATTCCTATTGCATGGGAGAACTCTTTACATTTTAATGAATTCTTTATCTTAGAGTAACATGTTGTGTTTTATATTTCAAAAGCAGTGGCGAAAATGAGTCTCACAGTCAAATCTATCCAAATGTCTATTGTACTTAGAGTAAGCTTAAGCATTAACATTTATCTCTCTGGTAAAAAAAATATAGCTTAATCTTTTTGTAAAATGTATAGTTTTGAACTATGTCTCATCATTACTTTTCAAGCCCATTTGAGTTTTCTAAAAGTCTCTCTCAAGGTAACTATAATGAAGACAGTAGGAAGAATTCTCTTTACAGAAGACACAGCCTTGATGAAACTACCTACTTTTCTAGGTCTATGAATGCTCAGAATGAGAAATCTTCTTTTTCTGGAAGTAGGTAGGTACATAGAATAGGTGTCAGCCGTAGCTAATAGTTTTCTGTAAGTTTGGCTGGAGCTTTAGTTATACAGTGTATCTCTGCCTCCTGATCAGGTGTTAAACCTGGGAACAGGAACTTCACTAGTATGAAAGCATCGCCCAGTAGGGCTAGGCTAAAGAAAACCAGCTGTGGGCGGTGCCTGTGTCTCAAAGGAGTAGGGCGCTGGCCCCATATCCCAAAGGTAGTGGGTTCAAACCCTGCCAGGTCAAAAACTGCAAAAATAACAACAAAAAAAGAAAACCAGCTGTCACAGCTAAATTACAAGTACCAGGTAGTAGTCACTGTCGCAAACCAGAAAACACTGGTAGGTGGGGAGTTAATTCAGGTTAGAGAAAATGAAAAATGATTGGGTCAGTGTCTCACTTCTTTTCCAGTAGAACAAGGAGAAAGGATTAGAATTTGTGTTACCATTATGAAATTGGAAAAGCCCATATAAATATCTAAATAATTTAATTCCTTTTCCCCATGACTTCTGATTCAAAGGTAAGGATCATGACAAGTCAAGATGTTAACAGACTCATACAAGCACTGCTGTATCAGACACACAGTGAACCGATGCTTTCATTGATACCATTGTCTGGGTAATATCACTTTACCGCCCCACCCCACCCTAAGGGAAAAAAAAAAAAACTCATCTAGTTTTTTTCTCAAGTCTTCATCTCTGGTGGCAACTTGCTAAAACAGAGCTTCTCAAAGTATGAGCCTTGTAGCATCATCAGTATCTCCTGGGAACATGTTAGAAATCAATCCCGCTCCAGACCTCCTGAACCGGGTATTCCGGGGTAAGGCTCAGCAGCCTGTGTTTAAATGGGTTTTCCAGCTGACTCAGACACTCACTGAAGTTCAGGAGCCACAGGACGGTGCTGGCACTTCAAGCATTGCCCTCACCTTTGTTACATTTGCTTCACTTGCCTGGACATAGGGGGAGCGGCCGCTACCCAGGTGACCTACAAGGGCTCACAACCCAGTCACTTGTGGGTTACAAAGTGTAAACTTCTGTATCACCTTCCTCATGTTGTTGGTTTCTCTATAAGATTTTGATGGCATTAGGGTGCTTTCCTGACTTCCCAGACTCTGCATATTCAATGTCTTATAACCAGCACTGGTAATTGCCTGCTCACTTCAGTATACGGCATCATCTTCTTCTCAGTAACGGATTTGTAAACTGATATTCCTGTTATAAGAGTCTCTAAACTTTCTTTCATCACCCCTCAGCTGATTTCATTAAATACCTTTTAACAGCATTAGTCCAGTTTTGGCATTATACTGTAATCATCTGGAGTGTTTTTGTTTTTTTTTTTAATCCCAATGCCTAGATTAATCCCAAGAAAGTTCCTTCCTGTGAAAGTTCACTTCCTGTGAAAGTTCCTTCCAAAGATTGTAAAAGAAATTAGGCAGCCATAAGCTATGTGAGAATAGTCTCTCCAAGAAGCAAGCAACAGTTGCTCACCTGAGAGTTGACATATGTACTTCCCAACACTCTTACTAAGACCTGAGTCACTTTTCAGATGCATTTTAAAACATACAGTGGAAAAGAGGTTTCATTCTTCCTAATGCATTTACACTGCATAAAATCATAAGTAATAATCATGCCCAGAGGAGCTCAAATTTATATATAAAACACAGAAAGTCTTCAGCCTTCATCACACTGTGCAAAGAAGAACAAGCAAACAGAAGCAAAGTCATATTTTCCACAAAAAAAGCAAACCTGACTCTAGTGGGTTTATATTAGGAAACTGATACGTTCAAAAGAAATGAAGGCGCACAAAGCATTTTTATAGAATTAAAAAATGTATGCTTGCAGAGGAAAATCTCTTGATTTTGTAGCAGAAAGGCAAAATGTTGAGAATTTCAGACTCATTCACCTTACCCCTTAATTTCATTGTCTAGTTCAGGGGTCAGCCAGCATGTTCTGTAAAGAGGTAGATAGTAAATATTTCCTGCTTTGCAGAATCTCTGCAATCTCTTTTAATATTACCTAACTCTGCCATTGCAGAACAAAAGCAGATGAGTATATTCTAATAATTTTTTTTTTTTTTAAAGCAAGAAATAGGTAGCTGGCTAGATTTGGCTTGCAGGGACTAGTTTTCCAACCCCTGGTCTAGAGTATCATTTCTGTGAGCCACCACTGCAAGCCAGGTGCCTTGGAGGCCCCTGCCGCTACCTCCCTTTCATGTTGGTGGGGCCTAGAACTCCATCAGCAGGCCTTGAATCTGCACACACTATGCGTTCTTCCAAGGTAATCTCATCCATTTTAATTTTCAAGCTGACAAATCTAACTCTCAAGATCTCTCAAGAGCCAGGCTTACTCATAGAGCCCAATGCTTCCGCTACAACCCACTTAGATGCTCTACAGGCAACTTAAACTCAGCCTTAGAACCACTGCCTTACCCCCAAACTCCACTCCTCATGGGGAACTTTGTAAAGAAAGACACTGCCATCTACCCAATGACCCACACTGGAGACCTGGGAATTCAGGGCAACCCATGTGCTGATGACGAGATTACACTTGAGAGATGTCTGTTATGGACTGGTGATGGAGCAAAAGAAGCTATGAATGACAGCTATGCACAGCAACATGGCTGTATCTCCAAAAAATAGAGCTGAGTCTGCAAAGCAAGAAACTGGACACAACCCATGATGTCATACTCTTTGGGTAATTTAAACTCACTCGTAAAAAAAACCGTAATTATTTTTCAAAGATATACACGGATTTGATTTATAAACCAAACATATATAAAGTGGGAGCCTTTGGAGGTAGACAGGGAAAATGGAGTGAAGATTGGGGGGAAAGTGAAATAATATAATAATATCAACATCGTTAGAGAAGAACCTTGACAGAACAAGGAATATACTGAGCCATCCTGATTAACTCTGCACTTAAAAAAAAATCTCTTTTAAGCAAAACAGCTACAAAGCTACAAACAATATGGGCCATCAAAATAGGTAAAGTGAATGACAACATAACAATGAGTGTTATGATGTTTAAAAATTTGGAGAATGGGGTTACATAATAACAAAATTTTAACTACTTAGATCCTAATATTTTTCTGTTACAAATCATAAACTTTTGTTCATCGTATTAATAACTAAGTTATTTTACAGCAAATAAAATGTTCTAGAGTTTGTTAAAAAAGCAAACAAACAAAAAAAAAAAAAACCCTGGCGTCAGTCTGCTTCTTAATGTGAATTTCTTTAACTATACTATCATGGGCTGTACCAACACAGTGCAACACATCACAACACAGCCCCACACCTGACAATGCTTTATTCAACTAGACATATGCCATGACATCATTGCACAAATTTTTTTTAGATCTACCATATAAAACTTTATAAGCAGAAACTTGTGAGGGTTAAGTTGTCAGGTTCAATTTGGAAAATTGCTGTGTGATCAAAATACAGATGTATTAATTTTATTTTCTGCAAGGATAATTCGAAGTAAAAAATATGACTAGTTTTAACGGGAGCAGAAGCCAATTGAGAGATGATTAAAGTGGACAATCGCTAAAATATGACTTCCTGAAATTTTTCTTCGCTCTGTAAAATGATACAAACTCTTAAAAAGTATAGTTAGGCACTAAAGTTTTCTGATTAAAGCTGGATGTGAAACCAAGCTACAGTTTTGTTAATTCAAATATGAAAACCCGTAAAAGGGTTTTGTTTTGTTTTGTTTATACAAATGTGGTACAGGCCTTTAAAGTGGCTGCTGAACTTTTCACTTTTCCGTTGGTTATAAGTAGCATCCTTCAGAGAGTGCCCTAAAAGTGGATTCTTCCCCTGGCTCTTCAAAGTTGCTGTAATTCTATTTTTTTCAAACCCAACATCAGGACCATTCTTTGGACAAACTATAAATGTGACCATGAGTCATGTCAGGACCTGCCCTGCCGCATTCTCTTCTGTACCTTTCTGCCCTGCCTCGCCACCACACGGTCCTGATGGTCCGCTCCTCACTCTACCGGGTTACCCCAGGCCTCCTTCTCTTTCTTCCATTCGGAATGTCTCCATGTTCAGTCTCAAGAGACAGTGTATAGGAAAGATCTTTACAAATTGCAAGTTGCCTGTTAAGGACTTTTGCACTATGTATAGCCTACCAAAGGAGGCTGAAATAAACACAATTTATTTTAAAATAACAGAAAATTTAATTTAAAAAGTGAAGAATGAATTAATACATTGATAATGGGCTGTCTGGCTCATGATTTCTAAGTTGGCATTGATGATAACAAGCTGTTTTTGTTACTGCCTTTCTCAGCAAAGTCCGGGTTTTCATAGAAGGCAGCATGTTCTACCCCAAAGGAATTTAGACATTGATGTTGAATAGTAAAATTCCAGATCCTGTGCAGGTATGAAGGACCATGCAGGAAACAGCATCTGAGGCAGCCACACTCCACACCATGCTGGCTGCCACTCAGCTCATCCCAGGTATAACAAATACTGGCCTGGCATTCTAGAAAAAAACCCCAAAATAAATGGTGACTATATGAAATCTAATGTTTAGTATGTTGACAAATATTGACTTTATATCCTATATTGAACAGTCCATAATTTTATTTATTTATTTATTTATTTGAGACAGAGTCTCACTCAGTCACCCTGGGGTTGAGTGTCATGGCATCATAGTTCACAGCAACCTCAAAAATCTTAGGCTCGAGCAGTGCCCTTACCTCAGCCTCCCAAGTAGCTGGGACTACAGGCACATGCTACCATGCCTGCCTAATTTTTCTTTTTTCTTTCTTTTTTTTTTTTTTTTTTTTTTTGAGACAAGAATCTCACTTTGTTGCCCTTAGTAGAGTACTATGGCATCATAGCTCACAGTAATCTCAAACATTTAGGCGCAAGCAATTGTCTTAACTCAGCCCCCCAAGTAGCTGGGTCTACAGGCACCTGTGATAATGTCATAAAGAAACAGGGTCTTGCTCTTGTTCAGGCTGGTGTCGAACCTGTGAGCTCAGGATATTCACCCGCCTTGGCCTCCCAGAATGCTAGGATTATAGGCTTGAACCACTACTTCCAGCTTCATACTTTGTTTTAAACTTCTGTCTTGTCAGACTTACAATATGGAAACTTTGGTATTAGAAATAATCTTGGTACACATAAAGGGTATTATAGTGACTGTTTTAAGCAATCTGAAGTTATGTTTTTGCATCTTTTACTGAAATTTGCTACTGTGATTTTAGATGTTTTTGACTGTTGTCATTTTATGATGACTCTAAAATTATTCATGTTTTCAAATCTCATTGGAAAGAGCAAGCTATGAATGATTGGCTTTCATCCAAACTTTTGAATCAATTACATACTTTGACTCACTCAGGTCTTATTACATCCAGTCTGGACTTCAAACTATAAACTCAAGCCAATTTCCTCAACCTAAAGTGTTATGTCACCATATTTGGGCAAGAGCTGGAGTGATTCTAATATAAGCTTCTAGACAGGGTCTACACATTGAAAAGTAAAAAGTTGAAGCAATTCTTTTCCTCTACATGAAGTTAAATCATCATATTATAAATGGTACACGTAAAATACATATATTCATTTTAATATAATCATATATTAAGGGGCTTTTAAAAAAATGATGATGTTAAAATCTACATGTTTTATTTCTTTCACCCCTACCCTTAGTTGAAGTTTTTAGCAGAAGTGACCCAAAATCCCCACTGATCTTAGATGCAGATAAGCATCTTTTTGCTTATATTGAGTTAATGGTGGAAGTAATTCTATCTCCATGTTGGATACCTAATGACTGAGTCCTAAGCCTTGAGACAGACTTATGGGCAACTAGTAAACTTGACTCTGCTAAAAAGACACAGGATGACAGAAGCTCTGTACGGTCTTACATCTACGACTTGGAGACACATTCCCTCAGACTTTCTCTGAGAGGACTCTAGTGTCAGATTTTTCTCCATCAATTATTAAGCAAATATTGACTGAGTCTCTTCCATATGCCAAGTACTTAACTGGGTGTTGGATACAATGGAGGACAAGATAAATATTGACCCTCCTGAAACTTACAGGCTAGTGGCCGAGACTAACATTAACAAATGATTACATAAACATTGCAGTAAACATCATAAAGGTGCGATTAGAGGGCACAGGAGAGGAATATAGTTTGATATGGGGAATCAGGAAATAAATTAAATTCAAACTGAAGGCCATGGAGTGAAGGATCAGGAGTGGTGAAGAAACTGGAAAAGGCAATCCTGGTGATGTTAGCAAGTGTCAGATATTGAGGACTTCATGTATGGTATTCAGATATTTATCCCAAGAGCAATTTAGAAACAATGAAAGGTTTTAAGGAAGAGATATAACCAGATTTTTTTTTGTTTGTTTTGTTTTGTTTTGTTTTGTTTTGTTTTGTTTTGTTTTGTTTTGAGACGGAGTCTTACTCTGTTGTCCAGGCTAGAGTGCTATGGCATCAAACTCCAGGGCTCAAGCTTTCTTCTTGCCTCAGTCTCCCAGGTAGCTGGGACTACAGACACCTCCACTTCTGGTGCTAAGTTTTCTGTTTTTTTTTTTTTGTAGAGACAGGATATTGCTCTTACTCAAACTGGTCTTGAACTCCTGGCCTCAGGTGATCTTCCTAGGTTTCCCAGAGTGCCCAGGCTACAGTGCTTAGCCCATATCTTAATTTGACTATGGCTACTATGTAGGAGAATGAACTTGAAGGAAATTATTACTGGAAACTTCCTATCCCTGGGTATCAGTTCTTTCTCTTGCACATCTTGAGAGTCAGGTAGAGCATGTCCACGTAGTTCTCTGGTCTCGACTGAAAACACGTCCACCCCTGGACCATGAATGTTCTGGTCAGCTAGGACTCCCGTGACAGAACGCCATACATTTGGTGGCTTAAATGACTGAAATTCATTTTCTCACAGTTCTGGAGGCTGGAAGCCTGAGATCAGGGTGTCAGCATTGTTGAATTTTGGTGAAGATTCTTCTTCCTTGCTAGGTGATCATCCTCTCTTTGTGTCCTCACATGGTGCGGAGTAGGTAGTGGGAGGGAAAGAGAGCACTTCTTATAAGGCCACTGTCCTATTAGATTGGGGCCTTCTCTTATGACCTCATTGAATTTGAATTACTTCCTACAGACCTGTATCTCTGGATACAGTTGGGAGTTAGGGCATCGACATATGAATTTGGGGAACAGGAGGTAAACTTCAGGCACAGGCATGGGAAACACTCATACAGTCATTTCCAAGACTGGTTGTCGTGTCTCCTCCACTCCCGGCAACAGCACAAGCACCAGACCTTCGCTGAATTTCCAATGGATTTCAGACTCTTGCCTACTGTGTCCTCCAATTCACATAAAAAATTTAATATATTTATAATTACAAACTGATTTTCAGCTGCACAAATAACTAATAATATACAAATGACTACAATAAAGTGTAAGTTTTAATAATCCAGTAGCAGCAATTACAATTTTTTTTTTTTTTTTTTGAGACAGAATCTCACTGTCACCCTTGGTAGAATGCCACTGTGTCAGAGCAACCTCAAACTCTTGGATTTAAGTGATCCTCTTACCTCAGTTTCCCAAGGAGCTGGAACTACAGGATCCCATCACAATGCCCAGCTATTTTTAGAGACGGAGTCTCACTCTAGCTCAGGCTGGTCCAAAACTCCTGAGCTCAAGTGATCCACCTTCCTTGGCCTCCTACAATGTTAGGATTATAGGCATCAGCCACCATGCCTGGCTAATTAAAATTTTGTTTATTTATTTTATTTTATTGCAGTTTTTGACTGTGGTCGGGTTTGAACCCACCACCTCCAATATATGGGGCTAGCACCCTATTCCTTGAGCCATGGGTGCTGCCCTAAAATTTTTTAAAAATATCTGATTTTGATGAAGAGTTATAGAGAAAGAGGCATTTTTGGAGCTGTTCAAGAACCTCTAAATTGATAGAAATTTTTCTTAAGCAACTAGGCAATATCTATGAATTTTTTAAATATGTGATTTTGATAAAGAGTTACAGAGAAAGAGGCATTTTTGGAGCTGTTTGAGAGCCGCTAAATTGATAGACGTCCTTCTTTCTTTCTTTCTTTTTTTTTTTTTTTTTTTGACAGAGTCTCACTTTGTTGCCTTTGGTAGAGTGCTGTGGCATCATAGCTCACAGCAACATCCAACTCTTGGGCTTAAGCGATTCTCTTGCCGCAGCCTCCCAAGTAGCTGGGACTACAGCTGCCTGTGACAATTCCTTGCTAATTTTTGTTGCAGTTTCCACTGCTGTTTTAGCTGGCTAGGGCTGGGTAAGAACCCACCACCCTCGGTATATGGGGCCAGTGTCCTACCCACTGAGCCACAGACACCACCCGATAGAAGTTCTTCTTAAGCAACTAGGCAATATCTGTGAAAAATTCAAATTGACATACCTTTGACCTGGTTCTCAGAATTTAACCTTCATCAATACTTGTAGATGTCTGCAAAGACATGCAGTTTGCTTATACCAGCTAAAAGAAGAAATAAAAGAAGAAAGGGCAATTGTTTATGATAGTCAGAATTCTAGCAGGAAACAGAATCAACTCAGGCAATTCAAGTTAATAAAATGACTCATTTACAAAGCAAATCTGCTTGGATTAAGGGTGGCCATGTTCCGATACACAATTATTTCCACCATTGTATTCAATGACTTCAAGGTAGTATCTGGAAATCAGCCATTGTGCAAGTATTTGCACAAAACCTTAAACATAGCCCACTACTGGTTAGGGAACTCAGCATGGGATGGAAAGGCAGGCAGACTAATGTGGGGGTCAGGGAACCATTACCACCTCTAGGCAAAGAAAGGAAACATGTCAACTGAGCCAGAGTGGGGACAGTGAAGGAACTGTATTTGTGGAAGAGCTCAGTCACTTCCAGAACATGCAGATCAGAGAGGAAGGCAATGGAAGAAGTATCAAGACCTCTTCTCCCCACCTCAAATCTGTTATGCTGCCATTGGCTACATCCAGCCAGAAGCCATGGTTCAGCTCCTGGGGTGTGCAGAATTACAGGTTAAAGTGGAGAATAATCAGTGAGACAGGCAAGCAGAAAATAACTGGCATAGTATGTATGTCTCCACCAAGAATGAATGAATTTTCTGGGCACAGTGGCTCATGCCCGCAATCCTAACACCATGGGAGGCTGAGCTCCAGAAGTTTGAGACCAGACTAAGCAAGAGAGAGAACTCAATCCATACCAAAAATAGAAAAACTATTTTTAGCTGGTCATTATGGCAGGCACCTGTAGGTCCAGCTAGTTAAGAGGCCGAGGCAAGCAGATCACTTGAGTCTAAAACTTCAAGATGGCTGTGAACTATGATGATGATATGCGCTCTACCCGGGGCAACAGAGTAAGACTCTGTCTCAAAAAAAAAACAAAAAAAAGAAAAGAAGGAATGAATTATACATGTTGTGAAACATCTATTAAAATGAAATACCACGTGGATATGAAAAACAATGAGGCAGTTCTCTGTGTAATGACACAAAACTTCTGTGATATATTACTAAATGATAACAAGTTGGTTAAGAAAAGTATGCATTTTAACTTCATTTTTATAAAAAAAAATAAGCATATATCACTTTTTGCGTAGGTAAAATATATATATATATATCTAGAAAAGTATCTGTGCCACCTCCTAAAGTGATTCTCCTTGGGGAATGGGTTTGCTCAGAGAGATGGGATATGCTCTTCTTACTTTCCAGACACCTAAATCACCTGAATTTTCAACCATCTATTATTTTTGTAAACTTTTTTAAAGAAAGCAGGCTGTTAGTATCTGCTTTTCCTTCTCAAAGAAAGCAAATGACACCAGAATTGGGATGCTTTCATATGTATCATCTAAAATGAATTCTTTTTTCCCCTTCAACTGTTGTACCATTGAGGATTCTTCAATTTGCATGGAATGCCGGAGCATCCATGTGAATGTGGAGGGAATGATCCTTGGCCAAGCAGTCAGCTCAGCAGAGAACATTTTATAAAGGCCTGAGTGTAAACTTTCTGTGAAGCAGAAGAGGTGTTCTTAGTACTATTTCCAAAATTAAAATGTTGGCTTTGAACTCTCAAGCTCCACTGTAGGTTTCTGTGTATTAACTTTATTTCCACTTAGCAAAAGCAAAAAAATAATTATTAACTTTTCAATAATCCATCCCCAGTGTTTTGGGGCAATGCATTTCAAATATTAAACATCTTGAAAACTAGTTTCGAAAACACAAAATTGCCTTACTACCTAATAAAGCCTTTGCTCTCAATAGTGAGGGTATATAAATCAAAGTAATTGGTATAAAGTTTGATTGTTTTTCCATAGGAAAGAAAGTACTGTTTATTAGCTATATGAACAAAAATAATCAGTGTTTTCAGAGCCAATAATACTTGTCATCTTGAATATATTTAGATTTCTGGGATGGCTGAATTATTATCAACATGGAAAAGAAAATATCACTGAAACATTCTCTTAACCAAAATACACACTCCACCCTTCTACCACTTCCTCATGCAAGCGTGTGGACATCAAATTACTTACCTAACCTCATCTGTTTATTAACTAGTCACCACAGCTAACTAGAGGACTCTGGGTCTAGTTTGCCCAGACATATCAATGAAATGCCTTGTTAACACATGCTACAGGCACCTATGATCATTTTATAGCTCATCTATCATGTGGAAGCAGATTAAAAATGAAGTATTTTCTTCAGACATTTACTGCTGAAATGTCACATAATGCAAAGCAACTAAGAAATGCATCTACCCAATAATCCATGTCAAATGAAAAAATAGAAACTATCATTAATGTTAAAAAAAAAAAAAATAGAAAGAAATGAAACAGGAGTGGTGCTTAAAAAGAGAAAAACATTTCCCCATTTTTTCCCAATTATTTTTGATAAAAGATGCATAACAACATTTACTGTATGAGCCATTTTTAAGTGTACGATTCAGTGGCTGTCAGTACATGGATAATGTTGTATGGCCACCACTGCCATTTATCTACAGAGCTCTTTTCCTCTTGAAAAACTGAAACTCTACACCCATTAAACGGCTCCTCTCTTCTCCTTTTCCCCCGCCTTGGGCAACCACCATTCCACTTTCTGTCTTTAATTTTTTTTTTTTTTTTTATTTCAGTAGATTCAGGGGTACAATTGCTTTTTGGTTACATGGATTTTTAGCATACCCATCCCTTGAACAGTGCACACTTTACCCAAGAGGTAACACATCTTGCTCGTCTCCCTCCCCCGCCTCTCTTTTGGTCTTCAGCGTTCATTGTACAGCTCTGTGTTCTACTTAGCTCCTTAGGACCTGTCACCATATACAAAAAATCAATTCAAGGTGGATTAAATACTTAAAGGTAAGAAGTAAACCACCAACAACAACACAATCAAAAGAACGTAGAAAAAACTTCTGCCCCTAGGGAACACGTTTATGTCTCTAAAATTGTAACTACTCTAGGTACCTCATCTAAGTGGAATTATGTAGTATTTGTGTGTGGTGGGGGAGTTCGTGTGCGTGGGTATGACTGGCTTATTTTACTTAGGATAATTTCCTCAAGATTTATCCATGATGTAGAATATTTCAGAATTGCCTTTCTTTTTAAGACTGAATAACACTTCATTGTATTTACAGACCGCTCACCATTTTGCTTATCCATTCATCTGTCACCGGGGACTAGGTTGTGTCCTCTTTTTAGTTATGACTTATGAACATGAGTGTACAAATATCTCTTGAAGACTTGGCTTTCAATTCATCTGGATATACACCTAGAACTGAACTGCTGGATCATATGGGTAATTTTGTAATACTTTAAAATTTTTCAGGAGCAATCAAACTATTTTCCATAGTGGCTATACCATTTTATATTTCTTCCATCAGTGTTTAAGGTTTTCAATTCATTTACATCCACGCCAATACTTGTAATGCTCTGTCTTTGCTTCTGTTCTTACTATTTTACTGTTTTACTAAGTAGCCATCTTAATGGGTGTAGTTTTGACTTGCATCTCTCTAACAATTAGTGACATTGAATATCTTTCTCATGTCTTTAGTGGCTCTTTGTCTGTCTTCTTTGGAGAAATGTCGATTTCAACTTCCTTGCCCATTTTTAAATCAGTTTGTTTATCTTGTTTGTTAGAGTTTTAGGAGTTCTCTAGATAGTCTGGTTACTAATCTACTATCAGCTATATGACAAAATTTCCTCATTCTTCTGCTTTAGTGACAATAAAATCACTAAATGATGGAGAAAGAATACAGAAATTTTACCAGTCAAGTGGCCACTAAAAATCTCTGTTCTTACCTGAAAGTCAAATAAAATGTCAATATAAACGTCTCTTTAGGCCTGACCTTAATTAGTTAAGACACTTGCTTTTTAGAGATGAGGGGAAGGGGGATGTCAGTAGGAAAAAGTGAGTGGGTACAAGAGGACATACTTATGAAACCACATTCCATATAGTTAGGAAATCTAAGTGCTTAGGCTGATGGTGTTGGTGTTCTTAATAGATCTAAGAGATGTTACTGCGATATTATATACCTATGCCTCCTGGAAATGTATTGTTATCTGTTTATTTATTTTTTATATTCTAATCTAGGCATTTTTCTTCATGAATTATTATATTAAATTGATGCATTTAATAAAATTGTCAGGGCTTCTGTTTATAAGACCTAACTGGTAGGATTTACCACCATCAACTAGCCAAGAAAATAAATCCTGGCCCTTTTCTTTAGAATGAGGTAGTGGTATTTACAAAATCACTTGAAGAGTAGTCATTCCCTAAGGAACATAAGAAATTATTCTGGACTAGATGAAATGCCTCTGCAAGACATTCTTCTGGCAAAGAAAGAGATAAGGGTCATTTCTGTGAGTGATAGGGAAGGTTGTCTAATAACATGACTTGCCAAGGAATAATTCTCACTTCAGATATTTTTCATACAGAATCTTGACTCACAGATGTGGGAGCAGGAAAAAGTTGTGAGAAGTTGAACAGACTTCACTTTTTTCATATATTTGAACTGAACTTGTAATCTCAACACATTTTCCTAACTGGGTATTTGATTCCATGAAAGATATTTTTGTTTTATGAACTGAGACAGAGAGAGGGGAAATATGAAATGGATATCTTACTTTTGATGAATAGAATAATAATGACTCTATCCAAAAACATAAGACCGCCTCAAAAAATCTCTATAATTTTAACAGGACACAAAATGCTCATTTAGAATTGTAATCATCTTTCTTATAAATCGAATTCCACACAACTCTCCATGAAGCTCTATAAACATACAAGTTCCTTCTCTCTTTCCAATTGTTAAGGCTCAAAAAAGTTATGTTGGGACCATTGTATATTTCTCTTGGATCAGTGTAAAATAGAAGGCTTTACTCAGTGCTGAAAACACAATAATTCCAAGTGAGATATAGGCCTTAGTGTAGATAAGTGATGCTCTATTTAAAAATGACTAAAAATGGCCCCCCAAATGACTTTTTCCTATGAATTTAAGGTAGAAATTCATTTCTCACAATGTTAACCTTCTGTATGTTTTTTTTTTTTTTTTTTTTTTTTTACAATACTCAGAGCCATAGTGGACGTTATGTCTTTACCCACTCGCACAAGCTCACATTTGCACACTCCATTTGTCTCAACTCACTCTACATACCTCTAATTCAACAATCATATTGCCATCCAGAGATCTTGATTTTTAAAAACAAAGATTGTTGGATCTAAATGTTTAACAAAAAGGATTTGTTTTCAAATTCTGGTCTATTCTAGTGATATAATAACTTCCAGCCATTTAAGATAATATTGAATTGACTATTTAATGACATGAAAATTGGTTTATAAACTACTGTTAAGAAAGGAACAAAAGGAGTTATGGAAGGTTTATACAGGTACTTTTAATATAATTATACAGTTACAGATATTGGGAAGGCTGTAGCAAATTAAAAGGTATTGTCTATTGGTGATGGAATTAATTGTGATTTTTAATCCTTTTGGGGGAAGGAAGTACATGTAACTATGTAACCAGATTTTTCCTTATTTCAGCTCTATTTTCCCTCATTTTTCCACCTATAAATCAAGAATTTGGTAACAAGATTTCACATGGCCCCTTCTAGGCCTGGATTTGTAATAGCCATTATCTCAGCCTGTGGTAATGTTTTCTGTTTGACTTCCTAGTCTATTGTTCTTCCTCCAGACAAGCCATTCCATTTACTCATCATCTGATGAGCAAGGGTGAAGAATCAAAATTTTAGTATTATAAATATTGCAATCTCAACACCGTTCTTCCCATAAGACTCTCCACCTCTCACCTCTTCCTAGCAAACACATTCTGTGTTTATTGCTTTGAAAGAATTGGAACTGAATCTGTAAACAGAATTTTCAAGGAGAATGAACATAGAGTAAGCACAGAATGTATGCTGAATGTTTATACGGTCTGTGGGTTGGAGATTTTAGGGAATGTGCCCAGGTTTGCCTAGCTAAGTGGCAGAACTTGGATTTAAATCTAAGTCTGATTGACTGAAAAATCCATACCTTTCTCCAAGTAGAGAGAAACCTCTCTGAAATATTTTTTAAATTTTTTAAGAATGTTGAAGGTGGATGACCATGCTTTTCTGTTGAAAAGTCTGCTGTCATCCTAATGGGTCTGCCTCTGTAGATCAGTTGGTGCTTACTCCTGGCTGCTTGCAGAATGTTTTCTTTCATCTTGACTTTCAACAAGTTCATTACAGTGTGTCTTGGAGAGGCTCTGTTTGAGTTGAGATGGCCCAGAGTTTGATATCCATCTGAAAGGAGTGTTTTGAGGTGTATTGGGGTCTTTAATAAAATTTGGGAGTTTTCATTTATGATAGTTTCCAGTAGGGCTTCCATTCCTTTGGGACAATCTTATTCCCCTTCAGGAATCCCTATTATTGGTATGTTTGAATGCGTCATAGAGTCTCATAGTTCTTTAAGCACCTGTTCTGCTTTCTCTCTCTTTTCTTCTTCTTCTTCCTCTTCCTCTTCCTCTTCCTCTTCCTCTTCCTCTTCCTCTTCCTCTTCTTCTTCTTCTTCTTCTTCTTCTTCTTCTTCTTCTATTAACTTGAAAACTTTATGCTCTAGCTCTGAGGTTCTTTCTTCTCCATGGTCTAACCTATTTTTGATACTGTCTACTACGTCTTTATATTCCCTGATTGTCTCCTTCATTTCCTTAAGCTCTACCATCTCCTTTTGATCTTCTACACATCTCTTGTCTGACTTTTGGTTCTGTCTTTCCATTTTCTCATTCATTTTTTTTATTGTTTTTATCATCCATATTTCAAATTCCCCTCTGTCAAGTCCATTAATTCTCTGGAGGTGGAGTCTTCTGCAGTAGCTGTCTTATAGTCCCTTGTTGGAGTTCCTCTGTTTCAGTTTTTCATATTGCCTAAATTTTTCTGTTGGTTCTTCCTCATGTGTTCTTTCTTCTTGTTCACTTCCTTGTTCTCCTTTTTCCTTCTCACTGCCTCCTTTGTTTCAAACAGAAGTCCTTGTTCTTGATGACAGTTTGTTGGAATATGTCTCCAGGACAACAGGCGGCACTGTGGTTTATTCAGGAGACACAGAGCATAGCCAGTAACCTCTATAGTCCTTATTCCAAACTTAGTTGTCTTTGATGATTGCCTGATTGTTTCCTCAGCATTTAGATTTTGCAGAGCTGGGATCTTAAAGCTCACAAGAATCCTTCAGGGGCAGATCTTACAGTGCCCCTTACTCCAGTTCCCATGGGGTGAGGGGGGTCCCTCAGCCTGTCCCAAGAGTGGAGTTCTGATCCTGGCAGGTGAAGTTAAGACAGTTGTGCTTTAGGCCCCTGCTAAGACCTTCTCAGGACTTTCCTGCAATGGCAGCCCCCGGTAGTGGAGACTTTCTCAGTATGGCTGCCTTGGCAGCCACCAAACCTATGACAAATCTACTCCAACCACGGTTCAAATCTGATTATTGCATATTGTTTGAGTCCACTCCCTCTTCCAAGCTTTTGACTCCATGTGCAGCTTCCCCCAACAACTGAGAATTCTGGAAGGCTTCTTCTCATCTGGTACCTCGATGGGGGGCCAGCTTATCCCAGCCTGTTTCAATCACTTGCCTAATTCATCAGATTTCCACCACTCCAGATCATACACTGTATCTAGCCCACCACCTCCTTCCAGTGATTCCTGAGCTACAACTCTAGATAAGTTCCCTGTGCCAGGTATGGCTGGGTTCTCTCTTTTTCCCCACTTGTTCTAGGAGAGCTCAGCTGAACAATATTTCTGGTCCACAATCTTGCTCAGTTCCCACTGAAATATTTTTTCGATTACCTACTCTACATGGTACAGTTTTCATAGATACATTTCATGCTCAAGATAATCTGATAGGTAGTTATTATTATCCCCATCTTACAAATGAGGAAGCTGGTGTTAAAAAAGTTTGAACAACTTCACCATGATTATGGTAGTACTGTAAATTGTACTCAGATTTGCATACAATGTATATACTGTATAAGGACAGTTGAGTCAGTGATGGACTACATATAGAATGACCATCCCCTAAGATTATAATGGATCTACCTATATAGATCTACTATTGTTTAAATACAGTATAAATATAAATATAGCATAAAGCTATATTACTGTACCTTTTTTGTGTTTTGATATATTTAGATACAAAAATATTTACCATCTTATTATAATTAATTCAGTTGTAAACCTGTTGTATAGGTGTGTAGCCCAGAAGAAATAGGCTATACCACAGCCTTGGTATGCATTTGGCTGTACCATCTAGGTTTATGTAAGGGTGCTCTATAATGTTCACACAATGAT
This sequence comes from Loris lydekkerianus, assembly GCA_963574355.1. Classification (NCBI taxonomy): domain Eukaryota; kingdom Metazoa; phylum Chordata; class Mammalia; order Primates; family Lorisidae; genus Loris; species Loris lydekkerianus. Next base: position 53,504 of record CAUYPK010034246.1, read on the forward strand.
GAAACAGCCATAACAAAATATCACAGACAAGGTGTCTTAAATAACAGAAATATTTTCTCATAGTTCTGAAGGCTAGAAATTTAGGTCAAGGTGTTGGCAGTTTCAACTCCCCTAAGGCCTCCCTCCTTGGCTAGTAGATGCCACCACCTCACTGTGTCCTCACATGATCTTTTCTATGCATCCCTGGTGTTTCTTGTGTGTGTCTAAACTTTCTCTTCTTATAAGGACACCAATCATATTTGATTAGTGACCACCATACAACCTCCGTTAGCCTTAATTACCCCTTGAATGGTCCTATCTCCAAATATAGTCACATTTTGAGGTGCTAGGGGTTAGGGATTTAATACATAAACTTTGAAGGGACATGATTCAGCCCATAAACAACCATCCGAAAATGTCACAACATAGAATATAGGTCTGGTGCATACTATTTTCAGTTCAAGTTTTTATTCAGTCCAAAGACTGTAAACTTCTCAACCAAAACTTAAAGGTGTACATAATTTCAACACACTTTCAGAAATACCCTCATTGTGGAAAGAGTGAACAAATGGACTTAACTATGGGCAGGAGGGTAGAACATTTAGCAGTAGACTATACAACTGTGTCAAAACAAAAGTTATTTATGTCCATTTCTCCTATAGTTTATTATTCAGGCTTCTGGAAAGAATAGCAGAAACACAATGGTTGGTCTTGGTTCTCCCTGTATTCCAGAAAACTCAATCTATTCCCTATAGTTAGGTGGAGGTGATGGTTTAGAGACATTTATGGTCCCTAGCCCTACCACCTCCTCACATCCTGTGGGGAAAAGTACAGCTTAATGAGTTAGTGACTAAGTTGAAAACCAGCCCAAAGTTTCTAGGTTCAATATGTAAAAATGAGAATAATCCCCCAAAGTCATTTTCACCAAGCCAGTGTTGATTCTAAAGATGTGATTCATTTAGGATAATGCCAAATTCTCCACCTACGTGCTTTTTGAATCACTAGAGAAAAACCCAAAACAAAGCACTTACATAAAAAATTTGTCCACTTTTAGGAAATTTTTTGATACTTTTGGCAAATATGGAAAGAACATAAGAAATTCAACTCAAAATGTATAGATAACAGAGATAAATGGATGGATAGATAGATGGACAGAGACACACATACACACTTATAGATATCAACAACATATGGTACAAAAGTAGTCCACAGTTAATGCATTTAAATAGTATGAATGCACAATTAAAGTATTAGCAGTGCTTAACTTCATAAAATATTTTTCATTCTCTTCCTCTTCATTCAGTGTAAACTTAGATTAATCTAAGTTATCAATTACTAACTGTCTTCTAAAACAAAGAGGAGTGTCAACAAAATTATATAGCTAACAAAAAGATCAGCATGTTTTTTATTTGTTTGCTTTTGTCCTGATGGCCTAATTAAATTGTTTTATGAAACTGGCTTATTGTTAGAGCAATTTGTTAACATAATAAAAATTAATTCAAAAGGATTTAGAAAAGATTTCAGAAAAAATGCTCAATTTGAAGTGATGTAGCTAGATAACTCAAATAGTTGATGTCACTCTCCACTTTTTATTCAAGAAAAGCTTTCTTTTTTTAAGTACGTGACCTTATGCCAACACATCATTATTTTCAGCAGTGCGCTGATCCAGCTTCCAGCATAGACATTGCAGCCACTTCCTTTCTCTGGAGCTAGGAACATAATGGGGGGGGGGGGGGGGTTTGCTTTTGTTCATTCACTTAGGTTATCACATTTTACCCTTAGACTACAGAGGAGAATGAGGACATTCTCCTATTTTTGTGTTTTCCATTCCTGTTTCAAGGAAGAAGATTAAGAAAGAACCTATGGATAGCTTAATACTTCCAACATCCTAACCAAATAATAAGCCAGAGCCAAAGTCTATTCACAAAGGCTGTCAAAGAGGACACCCTCAACTGCCAGGGCCTGGGTCTCCTATCTGTTGCCCATCCATAATGGTGGCTCTGAAAACTTGGAAAGAAGGGGCTTCAACCAGGTCATCAGTGTCAATAAGTTGAGTCATTAACATGATTGCCTAAATTATAGACATCCAATTGCAGTAATGAATTATGTTTTTCCCCCCAAGTCAAGTATTCAATCACATAGTTGCTTTAGGATTGCTTAATCTTGGAAGGTTTGAGGGACAGATTTTAAGGGAAAAAGGAAAAATGTGGGTGATATTACACCAAATTTGGAAGTATTTACATATCCAAAGAGTTGGAACTAGAAGTAATGCACAAAACAACAGTTTTTAATACTATTGAAGAAGTGAAATTGTGAAGCCAGTTCTGAAGATTGTCCTATGTATCTTCAGCCTGTCCTTTCTACTTCTCTGCCGTCCTTCCCCATTCCTGATGTTCTTGTAACGTACTGTTTTGTAACTCTTTCCCCACCGTTTCTGGAGTTCAGGGTCTGTCCCTCCTTTCTGAGGTACAATGAAACACTTAGTAGGGTGTGCTCAAGGCAGCGTGGCTGTGCTCAGCCCTATTCAGACCATCTTCTTCCAAGGTCACGCCAATTCTCTGTTATCTGTTGGTTTCTTCTAAACCCAGTTCTAATTCATGGAAGAATAATCTCTTTCCTGTCTGACAGTGGACATGTTACAGACATGAATTCTCAGTCTGGAGCCAATTGTTTCAGTTTCAGACATAAACACATAGAGCTTCCATCAACTATGTTTCTGTAAGTACTAATTCCCCTCCCAACCCATTTGTTCTTTCACATGTCCTTGCAAAAGCTGAAGACATCACATTTTTCTCATCTATAAAAATGCTTTCTTTATCTTCTCCCATATGCAAGGAGGAATTTTACAGACCCCTCTAATCCATGATGGAGAAAGAACAATTTCCAGGCAGAAATATTCCCTAAAATGGTGTCTCCTTCTGTTCCTTGGCAACATTTGTATTTGCTATTTTTCTTATAGGTTGTTGTTTAACTGATTTTCATCCACAGTATGTGATGTTCTGTTACTAAGCTTTAGTTTTTGTTGACTCAAGAAGATAAGATCTATATTAAATTTTCTGAAGAAACTAAGCCAGCCCCTTTCCTTTCCTCATGTTTTCTCTCTTCCATCCCAGTGCCCTAAGGAGCGCAAGATACAGGGTCCACCTGAGTGATGTGCTCCTTGTCTATACTCTGTGCCACCAATCTTAGTGTGATCCTCACCTCCCCAGGTCACTTTAGCTGGCAAAAGTGGGCCTCTTCCTCTTCATGTAATCTACCACAATAAGGCTCAAGTTCCAGAAACATGGAGGTATGGTTGAAACAAGAAATAGATTGGCTGGCAGGGGACATGAATGGAGCAGAGAACTTGAATTTTGATCACTCTGCAGAAGGCAACAGAATCCTTCTTATTGCAAGGTCCAGAATCTGTGTGAGTATGAATGTGGGTCAGTATGATGATAACACAGGTTGTTTATTTAGTCTATATTATAAATAGGAAAAGTTATTAACATTAATATTGATTATAAATAATGGATAAGTTGGGAGGAAAAGCTTAGGTTTTTGATTTGGCCTAGTCAGTACTGTGTCTGCTACTAGAATTTTTAGCATGTTTAATATTAACCAAGTGAACACCCTCTTCCTGTAAACCTTCTTCACGAATCCTACTGTTCTGTTTTCTCCTATCTCACCTGCCTCTCCTGCTTGGTCTAATGTCCTGGCTCCTCCTCTTTCTCTCAGCCTACAAATGTTGGAATTTATTAAGGCTCCTTCCTAGTCCCCCTTCCCTCTTTGTTATATTTTCTTAGGTCATCTTTTCTATTCACATGAATTTAAATATAATCTATCTACTGAAAATTGCTAGATTTTTATCTGTAGTACAGACTTTGATTCCAAGCCTCAAACTTGAATAACTAACTGCTTATTGCTGCCTCCAGTTGGATAACTCATCCAAAAATGGAACTCTTGATATTTTTCCCTTGTACCTACGCCCATTTCCCCAAACTTAAACTACAGTAGTCCCTACCTCAGAAAATGATACCATAATTTTTTATCTAATTAGTAATGTCAGAAATCTGGGAATCATCCTAAGAAAATGTTGATATTTCTACTTACAAAATACACCTTTGTTCATTTGTTACCTGGATTAGTAAAATAGCGCCTAATCTATATCCTTATTTCTTCAATTGAAGGTCCTCTCAAATCCATTCCCCACATACGTGCCAGAGTGATTGTCTTAGCCCATTTTGTGCTGTTATAAAAGACTGGTTAATTTACAAAGAACTGAAAATTTATTTTCTCATAATTCTAGAGGCTAGGAAGTCTAAAATCAAGGAGCTGTCATCTGGTGAGAACCTTCTTGCTGCATCTTCTTATGGTGGAAGTTGAGGGCAAAGAAAGGGTGAGAGGGCAAGAGGGGGCCACATTTGCCCTTTTATAAGAAACTCACTTCTGTGATAGTGAATCCACTCCTGTGATAATGCCGTTAATCTACTCATGGTACCTCCATGACCCAAACACCTCCCCTCAGGCCCCACTTCCCACCATCGCCACACTGGTATCAAGTTTCTGATATGTGGACTCTGGGGACACATTCAAGCTGTAGAAGTAATTATTTTTAAACAAAGATTATCTTAGCTAGGTGCAGAGGCATCTGTCTGTAGTCCCAGCTCCTTGGCAGGCTGAGGTGGGAGGATTTCTTGAGCCCAAGGATTTGAGACTTGTTTGGGCAGTATAGTGAGAGACCTTATCTCAAATTAAAACAAAAATAAAAAGTATTTCACAAAGACTACCTCATGTTTCTTGCTTGATTAAAGACCTTTCAATGGCTTTCCATCACATTAAATTCTGAACTTTTCCTATCTCATACTAAGTTCCCCATCATCTGGCTTCTCTCCCTGTGCCTCTCTGCCTCACCTAACGCCAGTCACACCAGCCTCTTAGCAGTAATTATTTACTGGTTGCCTGGAAGGAATCATATAGGTGACTCTTTATCGTTTGAGTCTCAGTTTTAAAAGCTATTAGTTTTAATACATGTACTCATTATTAAGCTGGAATTCAGGCGCACTTCAAGGAAATCAAACAGGGGGAGGCATAAGAGAGGGTGGGTGAAAACCTACTTAACAGGTACAGGGAACACTCTCTGATTGATATAACCATGATATAACTATGACTCAAGTATTATACAAGTGATTTATGTAACCTTTATGTTTACATAAAGTGATTTATGTAAAATTTTTAAAAAGTCATTAGATTTTACTTAGTTTTTGTTTCCCCCACTGAGACACAAAGGTCAAGGATCTTAACTATACTCTTACTTGTATTCTCATTGCCTTGCATGGTGGGTTTGGCACATGGCAAGTACGCAAGAAACATTATTTGAATGAATCAGTGAATGAATGAAAGAATACATGTTCAAAATTATGCAATAGATACATAAAACAATAATAATACCTAAAACTAAATGACTGTTAACAGGTAATTATTTATGTCTATGTTTAATTTACTCCAATTATGATTATATTTAATTTTCAACATACTTGTTAATTTTACCTGATCACAGTAAAGCACTCTGTGACATGTATATACTTAGTAGTCTTCCCTTGTGGTCACACACTCACAGTTACTTAATCGTGTCCTAGTTTCTTGGCTCCCAATTCTTTAAAAGAGAAGGAACATTAATCTTGTTTGTGAGAGTTTTAGACAATTTTGGCAAATTAGGACATTTACAACACTGGCAAAAAAAACCTTTATACTTTTATTGCCCTAACATCCGTACAGACTAAATGCCTTAGTAGAAGTATTTATTAGCATGTAAATATTATGGTTGGTTAGTCATAGGCTGGTTTTAAGTGATCACTCCATTTGATTCTCGATACCAATTTTTTTCCTCATATTGCTACTTTCTCATTCTTTATTTTCCATAAACTGTAAGTTTGGTCACAATTGTCCAAGGCTGAAAGTAATCATGTTGAATTCCAGCCTCTTTTCTGTATACTAAGAGGCCTCAGCATGAAACAAAGAATGTACTGTTTGTAAATCTTTATTGACTGGGTGCTAAGACAGCAGCTGCAAGCAGTTAAGTGTTAGGGATTCTTTCTTCTCTGCTCCTCCCTTTGGTCATTTAAATCCTCTGATGAACCTAGAAACAATCCAGCTGATAGAGATTTGGAATATTCTCTAAGTCTTCTTTTGACTAATTTGATTTTCTACAGAAATATGCAACTCTTGTGTTATTCTTCCCTTTGAGACTTTTTTTTTTTTTTTTTTTTGCTTTTGGATTTTTGTTCTAAAGATTTTTTAATTGATGGATGTATATAGGCTGATAGATGATGGATGATTATAATAGTTAATAGCTTTTACTATTCTCTTTCTGAAAGAAATATTTTTTAAATGCCAACCCCAAATGACTACTAATTTAAGGCATTAGAGATATGAAAAGCTTTATATCACATGTATTTGCTAAGATAAGACTGCTCCAAAATAAAATTTCGCACTAAGAAACATAACACCATAACCTCTAAAAGCATTAATCAGCAGACCTAGTCTCTCATGGTGTTAACCTTTTCCACTAGAAAAGAATTTCTAGCTTGCTTTCTAGTTAATGTAGTGTTTACTGGGTATGCACATGGCAAAATACTGCACAGTAAAATCGGTTGAATTGAATTGAATTGAACTAAATCAAATCAAGTGCCACAAATAGGTTAGATTCAGAATGTCATAAAGATTTCTTAAAAACTGCTGGGATGGCTCGGTGCCTGTAGCTCAGCGGCTAGGGTGCCAGCCACATACACTAGAGCTGGCAGGTTCAAATCCAGCCCAGGCCTGCCAAACAACAATGACAACTACAATAAAAAAAAACTGGCATTGTGGCGAGCACCTGTAGTCCCAGCTACTTGGGAGGCTGAGGCAAAAGAATCGCTTAAGCCCAAGAGTTTGAGGTTGCTGTGAGCTGTGATATCATTGCACTCTACTGACGGTGACATAGTGAGACTCTGTCTCAAAAAAAGGAACAAAAGAAAAGAACTGCTGGGATAACCATAATCTTCACCTTTATCCTAATGTGAATCCTAAATGAAAATACTCTGTGAATCCTTTCAAAAATATACCCAAGGAAATAATTGTGACTCCAAGAAGAAAACCTCACCTAACCTCACATGTAGTAATATTCAAAAGTCCCAAATTACATACACAAATGTATCTAAGGAAATAATTGTGACTGCAAGAAGAAAATCACAAGTAGTAATATTCAAAGGTCTCATATGTACATACACAAAATAATGAGACATGTATATTCCCTTCTCCAGTTTCTTTTGTCCTCACTGAAATGAAGAAGAGGTTGACAGCACTGCCTGATTTCCTTTCATTAATGGTGGGATGCTAGAGCTGACACAGTGGCCCTACACACTCATTAATCCAGGCCACAATTTCCCTGTGAAGAAAAGAAGGACTGAAAATGACTTATCAAGTGAGGCACATCTACCTAGCACAGGTGTTTGGTTTAAAACCTCTGCCCCCACCTCAGCCTGATCCCTATTAGGCTATGCTTTCTCTTGGCAAATTTAATGACTGTGGGAAAATATTTAAGGAGGAACTTGAAAAGAAGAGAGTAAAGTTGAGTTGCCAGATGGGTTAACAAGAAGGGTTTCCCAAGTCTTCTAGGCCTTCTTCATGGGGGGAGAAGCCTAATGCCCGAGGCTTCCACTGTGTGTACCCCACCATGCTCCTATCCTGGAACAAGTTAAGCAGTGTCATTGGGAGAATAGGGAGAATAGTCATTGAAATCATTTACTGTGTTCTGTGGTTCAGATGAAGTACACCAGTTGAGAAAGATCAGATCCTCTGACATGGAAAACAGATTAGCAGTAGGTAGGCAAAGGCAACCAGAGGTAGAAGATTTAAAAAATTAAGAAAACAGCTTGAGGTGGGGAGCCAAGGTGAGCATATGGGCTCGGTGTCAAAGTGAGTACAAATCCCAGCGATGCCACTTACTGGCTATGCTGCATGAGAAAGTGACTTAATTCCTATAAGCCTAATTTTTCTTCATCTGTAAAATAGAAATAATATAGTCTACTGCTCAATATACTTGTAAAGATTTGATATAATAACATATATGAAGTACTTGGCCCACAGAAATACTGAATACATATTAAGTATGAAATGTCTGATTTCCTTAAATACTAAATTTGACTATTGATAACTCTGACATTTCACTTTGACACTTCTTGTTTTATTTTTAGCATGAAAATACATACCGTACATACTCGAATATAAGCCGACCCGAGTATAAGCCGACCCCCTTAATTTTACCCTAAAAACTGGGAAAACTTAGTGACTCGAGTATAAGCCAAGGTGGAAAATGTAGCAGCCACTGGTAAATTTCAAAAATAAAAATATATACCCAAAACAATTACAATA